>JANTPZ010090237.1:0-30329 GCA_025593235.1 Vachellia pachyceras | reverse complement strand
TACCCTATGGTCTTTTCCTTGTTATCAAACTTTTATAGCTTTACCTGATTTTTAATCATATTCTTATAGTTTCATTAACTTATAAAAAGAAAAAAAATCTAACCTGTCTAAAAATCATTTGAAACTCTAAAAATTTGATAAGAAAACAACTTAGGTATCTGATTCAAAATGGATAAAAACTGTAAGCACAAATAATACTTTTAAGAGAAAATTACGCTAAAAAACATTTGAAGGTGTTAAACATATTTTGAAAAGTACTCTAAAGCATACAGTGAATCACAGAATACTTTACAGGCTAAAAGTACGAAAATTTAGTTTAAAAAGATGCTGAATAAATCATACGAAGCCATTGTGTGTTTTAAAACGTTTCCAAAAGTCAAATGAACATTGAATAGTGTTTTTTTGTAAAATGAGATAATCTCCTTCATATATTTATATCAATTTAAGTAAAAGTACTTCTCTATCGTGTTCTCAAACGGATGCAACATACTTTAGCAACTAAAAAAAGTAGTCATAAGATCAACGTTGACCCATTGATTATTCCTAAAAAAACAACTATTTCTCGTCCCATTTATTTTTTTAATCACTAAGTTCAACCAATATTCAACAACTTGTTCTGCCAATTTTGAGTTCCACCATTGGCTTTCAGCTAAAGCTAAGAAAACAGGCTAAGAATGTAAAGCTGGTTGGATTAGATTTTAAAACATATCTTGAAAAATACTCTAGAGGATACAATGAATCACAGAATACTTTAAAGGCTAAAAGTACGAAAAATTAGTTTAAAAAGATGCTAAATAAATCATAATATACTTTTACCACCAGATTAGCGGCAACTTAAAAAGTAGTCATAAGATCAAGAGAGAATTACCTAGAGGTTTTAAGTAAGAGAATGTGTTACAAAATTGTTTCAAGATGTTGTAAATGATAGCTGCTTCACATGTAAATGATTGTAACACACACTTAGGACCATTTTGTAACACCTTCCCTTATTTGGGATTTCTGGGTAATTCTCCCTAAGATCAACGTTGACCCATTGATTATTCCTAAAAAGAACTACTATCTCTCGTTATGATCATTGGCGAACATCATAGTATGTGTTTGGGGAATCCGTTGGGAGAAAGGAGTTATGGCTTCTGAGGTGATTTTATGGATTTCAAGATGATTTTTATAGATTTCGAGATGGTTTTATCTTAACTTACATACACCGTTGGAGAAAATAAATTACCAAACAAGCACATAATGGTTGTAATATCGACTCTAACCTGTAATCATTGTTAATTTCTTCTTAAATGGGAAAGGTTCAACCCCCAACTTAAAATCACATTTATTTTTTTAATCACTAATTTCGACCAATATTCAACCACTTGTTCTGCCAATTTTGAGTTCCACCGTTAGCTTTCAACTAAAGTTTGGATGAGAATGCAATGCTGGTTGGATTAGACACGTTTAAATACAAAAATGTGAGAATAAATACAAAAATTTATTCTATTATTTTATTTTTTATATTAACAACATTTAGATATCATCTTACTTTTAATTATAAATTATGTGACTACTACTGAAAACAGTTTTCATGTCTAAGTGTTCAAATTTTTGTTTATAATATATTATTATATTAACTTTAGTTCTTTTAATTTAATTTTGAGATTATTTATGTTTTAAATTAGAAATTTTACTGTTTTAAATTGAACATAATAAAAAATTATTAATTATTAAATGGGTAAGAAGCTCTCGGCCCGAACACGTTAGTTCAAGGGGTGAACTTAAAAACACAAGTCATTTTTCATTAGTGGATCTAAACAGCCCTAATCCCGTAAAAGTTTGGTTCGAATTTCTAGCTCAATCAGTTTCAGCTTTCAACTTGCTCAACATGTACAATTACATGGTTTTTGAGAAGAACTTCTTTTCAATATTACACGTAGATTAAAATAAAAATATTTTAAAATCGATAAATTATTTTTTTAAATTTTGTAAATACTTTTTGAAATCCTTAACCACATGGTTTACAAACAGAGTGTTCCATGGGATCAGTTCAACGAATGTTTGAATCTCCCCTTGGGAGATAAGAAAAGCTTTTAGCGAACAGATATGGCAGTGAAGAGAGAGAGAGTGAGAGAGACGAACCCGAAGGACATTGCACAAACCGGTCGCGGTCGAGGTCGCGGCAGAAGCACCGGAAGCCATACCAATTTGTGTCGTCGAGGAAGCCACACCTGCCTCCACTGCTCTTGCATTTGTCGCACTCGCTCGCTGTCCTATCCACCGGCTTCAACAGGAAGCCTCTTCCCAAGGCCTCTCTTATCCCTCCTCCCACATTTTCCACCACCGTCGTCATCGTCCCCCCACCACCACCACGCCCGCAGTTATCCTTCGCATACTTCAGCTTCTTCTCTTCACCATCCGCCACACCCAACACCCACCTCGTCCTGTTCCCTTCATAGCACCCCCATACGTTCTCCCTCATCTCCTTCGGCAGCGACGGCGTGTCACAATCGAAAAACAGCACCACCCGCTTCTGGTTCGGGGCGTAAGTAAACCTGTAGTTGAGAGTGAGGTTAGCGGAGGGAGAGAGACAATTGGTGGAATTGGAGGTTGGGAAGTTGGGATTGGAGAGTCGCAGAGAGAGATTGTGATAGAAAATTTCATCGACCATGTAGAGGGTATGGGAGAGATTGAGCATTGGGAAGCCATTGGAAGCACAGAGAAGGCCGAAATTACGTAATCCGCAGAAGCTCTCTTGTTTACCTTCGATAAAGAAGGGATAGGTTACGTTCTGGCCGTTCCCACAGGTTTGGGGTTCACAGGCTTGGAATTTCGGGTTCACATAACAGAGGGTGGTACTGATTAGAACAGAGGAGGCGAGGATGAAGAAGGCGGTGGCTGCGTTCATCTGAGATTTGGGAGTTTTTGAGTAGAAGAAGGAGGTGGATAAGAAAGATGAGGAGGGGATGATAAAGAAGATTGGCGATAAGGACGCTTAGTTATGGTGGCGGGGTTTGACCTGAGAATTGAAGTCTTGACATCTTCGTGAGCTAAAGGGGGCTTGCGATGCCATGGTTCGTCTTTACCGCCTCGGAAGTTTGACCTTTTAAAGCTAAAGATTAATACATTCTTTGCTCTGAATTATTCTCATTTTAATCTCATTGTCCGAAATTTAAAACTAATGACTTTAATCCTCCTCTAGATATAACAAAGGGTGATGCTGATTAGAACAAAGTATACAAGCATGGAAAAATATTCTAAATTTTTTTGATTATATGAATTAATATTTAAAATAAAATAAGATTTGAAAAATCGACACTATCAATCTTAAACTTAAAGAATTAAAATTAGAGTAAACTTAAAAGATCAACCATTATATTAACCCCACAATTGAGCATCAATATCTAATTGGTTGGGTTTGATGAGTGAGAGGGATTAGTCTCATATGCTTATGTATAGCAACATGATAATTGTTTGTGCCAAATTCAGTAAAAGATTGTTCAAAAGAGGCTTTGGTAGGTTACCAACAGCGTAAAAGGAAATTTAAAGGCTAATAAACATAATGCAAGTTGGAAAATTGAGATCATATTAATAAATTGATCGAGGTATAATAGAGACTTGAATGAATTGAGATATTAGAGTAATAGAGCATGGGAGAAGGAGAAAATAAGCAATCAAAGATTTAAAAGTACTATATAATGTTACAAAGTGAGATAAAGTGAAAATAAATAATCAGTCTACGCCCTCAGTCGCACGATCATCTCATCTAACAGTCCTTGAAGATACAAGGGTGGTGGTCGTTTCTACGCTAAGATATTAAGGATGCAGAAGACGCGGCTAGCCTTCTAGAATGACTTCACATGTCTTCTGAGCTTCTACATGTTTTTTGTTTTTCGCCCGACTCACCGGAGCTTCGCTTCGATTAGTCCGGATTCAACCCGCGTCACGCATTTGGAAATGGTGGGTGGGTCTCCTAACGGTGGCTGCTGCATACACCAGAACTCAAACTCGAGACCTTACTTAAGTTGGAACAAACCGCTTACTACTTGATCCAACCAACCGTTAGTTGAGCTTCTACCTGTTGAACCAATGGCTAACCGCGCCTTCATATGGGCCTACAATCTTGGCCCAAGGTTAATCTAGCCCAAGTAAGTTTTTTAAGCATATACCAGTGTCTTGGGTAAGGTCCTTCAATAAAAATATACTTGTTCTAAAAAAAAAAGCATAACGTATAAGTTATTCCTTTAAATTTTCATCAATTTTTAATTTGGGTATTTAAATTTAAAAGTGCAATTTTGATCATTTATTCTAAAAAACATCAATTTCATTTAATAAAAAATGATGATTCCACGAATTTAAATAGGAGTTCATTAATTAAATACTTAAAAAATTATACTTAAAATTAATTCTTTAATATAATCATTTTTTATATTTTGATGTGACTTTTGCACATCTTTTTCTGAAATTCAATGAAACTTTTTCACCTTAAAAAAGTATTTGGTATCAATGCACATAAGGTAAAATTTCAATTGTATTTTTACATTTTAACTCTTTAAAATTTAACCATATTTTATATATTTTAATTGTATAGTTCTTATTTAAATTTAATGAGTAAGAATTTTTTTGTTGAATAAAAGTAAAGTTGTTAAAAATAGAAGTTAATTTTTTAAATTAAATGATTAAATTAAACTTGAAGTAGATTTGAAGTAGAAAACTTATTCAGGCCTAAAAATGAGAATTAGAATTAAAATTAGAAAATCACAATAGATTCAAAGATACTATAAATCACACTGTATCACCCCAAAATGTGTAGTTTGTGCAATGAAATTTCGTCGAGGAGGTAGTGGGTAGAATATGAATTTTTAAAAATAAATTGAAATAAAACGTAACAAAAACATAAATAAAGTATATATATAAAATATAAAAGAGAAAGTATGCTACTTTAATGTTTTTTAACAAAAAAAAAAGTCCACGCCATCAGATCAGATTAGCATGACCATGAATAGCTTCTTCTTTTTTTAATGCAAACCCTCTTTTTCTTTTCAAAGATGTTTTTGTTGGCAATCAGCTGCCACCCCGCTAATGGCTAGAGCGTCGGCAACAACCTTTCACGGAAATTTCATTTTGAATATCCACCGCACATGTACGGTAGGTACTTTCAATGGTTGAAGTAAGGTGAAAATAGTTTTTACGGAGATTGAGGTAAAATCTAGATTTTGAAGAATAAATTTTAGGAGAATAACTTTTACGGATTTCAAGGTAAAATCCAGATTTTGAAGGTGATTGTGCTTTTAGAAGTTATTGGCTTTTACGGAATTCGATGTAAAAAGTACGTAGGAAAGGGAAGAAAAAAATAGGAAAGAAAAAATTTATTATAAGAGAGTGTATAGTTTAACAAGAAAATAACTTTTTTAAAATATAGATTTTGTAACAAAATTTAGATTTCAAATCTTGAACAAAATCTATATTTTATTACAAAACCTAAATTTTCAAATGGGAGTGTAAACGAGCCCTAAAAACAATAAAGATTCTATCGAAAAGTGCAATTTTATTGCACAAAATTCTGTTGTGGATAAGTATGATGATAACGGGCTCCGTTAAGCGAACGAACTCTATTTACCCTCCATTTAAATTAGATGCACACAAAACTAATACTATAATGTATAAATTAGTTATACGCATTGAAATAAAATATTCAAATAAATACAATCAATTCTAAAAATAATCAAACAAAATGTCATAATAGTTAAATATTACATATGACCATTAATTCTTGTGATAGGCTCTACACTATTTTTGTGTATACATATGTGTAACTGTTTTATGTTATATTTAATAGTTATGGTATTTTTATTGGTGTTTTGAATGCTTAAGGGTATTTTTGTATCTCAAAAAAGTATATGGGGTCGATGAACTTTAGTAAAAGTATGTGGGTGTTTTTGCACATTAAGCTTTATTTACATTTTTTGTTTTTATTATGATCATGTTTGTATTAGCATCATAAAAATACATTCATGTAAAATGAAATAAAACTCGTCTGAATTCTATGGGTGGTGAACGTTGGATCTGTGAATTTAATTGTCTATCCTGAAATCTAAGGGGTGAAGAAGATATATCTGACTTGATGAGAAGCCTCCACATGTCCTCTCAATATATGATCGTTAAACCTTTAGTTAACTCATGTCTTCCTGTGGATTTGCGGACTAGGCCTCAAACTGATTTGACCCACATCATTTTTTGGGACATGTAATATATTCGATTAAATTTATAATTTTAAAATATTTAAATTTGTTTATCATTTAAACTATACGAGTTTATAAGTGTAATAATGATTATTTACTATGAGTGCTTCTTAGGAATAGGTAATTTATAAATTTAATTTAGTCCTTGAAAATAGTATTCCTCAGAAGTAATGAGAATATTAAACTTAAATAAACATAATCATGCATGTGAGAATATCATTTTATATCTAGAAAGTACCTAAATAAATAAAGAAGACCGAAGGTACTTGCTGCATCAATGAAGAAGTAGATAGACTATAAAAGGTCGACGAAATGTGTTCAAATCGCATCTCATTAAATCCTAATTAGTCAAATTGCTTATATATTTGATACACATCTCATTCTCAACATAAAAATTAAATAACTAATTTGAGATTATTATATATGCTAATTATTTATAATAAATGAGTGTGAACTTTTTTTTCAAAATAACTTTATTAATCGTGTGCATTAAAACAACTTAATTGATAAGAAACCCAGTCAATAACACCTTAAAAATTTATTATTTAAAAATATTATAGTGAATAGTTGAAAATATTTAAAAAAATTATAAAAATAAAAATTTGTATTGAATAACCTAAATTTAATGGGTTGGAGGAGTTTATTGTTTTAATGTGAAATCTAATTATGAAATTATTTATAGGTCAAGGCGGACGGCAATTGAATAATTGATGTGATATTTTGTTCCTTATGATGTAGGCGTGAAAGGTTGTTACTGTACTGCTTGTGAGAACGTTGGAAACAAATCTTGATAATGTTGAAAATTAGCGAGAGGTTTTAAATAATAAAATTAAACATATAATGGTGTCAAAGATTCAAAAAGTTACTATGAGATTCATGAGTAGTTATTAAGGTTGTCATTAACAACCTCAGCCAAGGCCGGACCTGTGTTCATTCCACCGGATGCAGCCGCACCCCCTGACTTCCAGAAAATTAAGTATATATTAGTACTATGTGATTTATTTTGCACCCACTCATTTGCTAATTTTGAACCCACTAAATTTTTACTCATACTCTTCTCAAAAGATTATAAAGTAAGTCTTACTTATCTTCTCAAAAATTGGTTTGCACCCCCTAAATCAGGTCCTAAGTCCGCCACTGACCTCAGCAGCATTCATTAACAACCTCAGCAGCTACTCCTGGGACCTCATAGTAATTTTTTGAATTTTTAAGATAATTTTACGGTTAATTATATTGCTTGGAACCTCTGGTAATTTTCACCTATAACTAGCCTCAAATCAGAATTTTACAACTTTGCTCAAGTCCTTGGTCTTTCACATGTACCGTTGACTTTGGCTCCGTTTTTTTCTCCCTCTTTCTATATTCCTGATTGGCTTAGCATAAATTACGGATCACAACCATATCCCTGATTCTCAACTTATGGTTTACGATGACACTTTATATATATATATATATATATATATAAACTGTGTAAATTTGAAAAATAGCACTTTCAAATTTGGAAGGAAAAAAACAGTCCTTAGATCAGCATTAATTGTAACATTTTCACTGCTAGGACCATGGTGATCCGTCCCTGAAGGACCATGGGCACCAATGAAAACATCATAAATATGGGTTTGAGATAGTTACGTAGATACTTCTCTAAACATATTTATACGATACTCATGACATGTTTCACATAGATTAAAGAGAACCTTAAATCTTATTAATTATATATTAAAATTCAACTTTTCAATTTTATCCCTATTTAATACAAATGATAATACACGAGATTAAAGTTAACACAAAATCAATCAAGATTGAAATTATACATTAATAGAGAAAATTTACATATATATTTTAGTGGAAAATGTTTCTATTTTGCTTCACACATGTATGATGTGTACAACACTCATATTTCCACGCCCATTTTTACGACGAGAATGTGTCAACCCCATGTCACAAGTTAAGGGGGGAAAACAAGCCATGGAACCAACATGATGTAGTCATCGAAAGACAATGAAAAGGGAAGTGTGACTATTGTCACCACCACACTAGTTTAATTCGTGACTGTAAAAGTGGTTGATGAGCTTCATGTATACAATATATATACTGGATCCGTTTGGAAACGCAGTAGAAAAGTACTTTTATACAAACCAAGGTAAATAGGTGAATGAGATTATCTTGTTTTGCGGAACAACACTGTTGAACGTATTTTTGGCTCTCATCAACGCTTTGCCAAACAAGCTGACTACTAATTACCCTTAGTATGAGAGTTAATTAATTTCTTTTTAAAAAATTAACGAAATTAATCAACTTATATGCTTATTATTTTTCTTTAAATTAATTTGTGTGACCAATGAAATGATGTATATTGTTATGATACACATAGATACTTCAATTATATGTTAAAATTAAATAATTTATTTATTCTTTTACAAATTATTAACCAGCTCTATAGTGTAAACTTTCAATTCAAACCAGACGTTATTAATATGACTTATACTACTCTATATCAATTCAACCATAATTACATTGGGGTGTGGATGTGCAATTCCTCATTCACTCAATATGTTAATTGAAACTACTTATTGATTAAATTAATTATTTGTAATAAATGAGTGTTAACTTCTTCAAAATAACTTTGTTAATCATGCGTATTAAAACTACTTATTGATATGAAACCCTTCAATACGTGCAATCAATCACCTTTTAAAAATTATTACTTGAAAATATTATAGTTAAGAGTTGAAAATATTTTTCATAAAAACAAAACATTATATTTAAACAATCTAAATTTAATGAGTTGGAGGGGTTGATTATTTTAATGTGAACCCTAATTGAGATCGTATTTATGGGTCAAGGGCGATGGCAATTGAATAGTTGATGTGAAACATGCAACGGTGAGTGATTATTTTCATATTTTGTTCCTTATGATGTAGACGTGAAAGGTTGTTACCATACTCCTTGTGAGAATGTTGGAAACAAATCTTGACCACAAATTAGTGCGTGTCTGAGAATCCGTTAGCAGAGTGATTTTACGCAATTTAATATAAGTATGCAAAAGAAGTTTCATCTCAGTTTGTATGCGACGGGGGCACAACGTGCTTCTCAAACAAGCATCTAATTTTTTTTCCTTGCCAAACAAAACAAACACTTAATTTTAAACCAAACCACATAACTAACAATCAGAATTTTACGACTTCGCTCAATATGGTCTCTCGCATGCACGGTTGACTTTGGCTCCTTTTTTTTTTGCTCCCACTCTTTCTATATTCCTGATTGGCTTGGCATAAATCATGGATCACAAACACGTTTTGGGATCTAAAACGTATTTTGGATTTAAAAGTCCTTTAGTTTGAAAATTTTAATGTCTAGTAATTCATTCTTTCAAAATATGTTTTAAGAGAAAAACTCTTTTTTGATATAATAAATGTAATCTGAATCCAATATTTATCTGAATATAAATGACTTCCGAACAAAATGTATTCTTTTAACGGTTTTTTAAATAGGCACTCATGTTTCAACGCCCACGTTTTCGAGGAGAATGTTTCAACCCCATGTCACAAGTTAAGGGAAAAAAGCCATGGAACCAACATGATGTAGTCATTGAAAGACAGTGAAAAGGGAAGTGTGACTATTGTCCACCTCCCTAGTTTTCTTCGTGACTGGAAGATAGGTTGATGAGGTTCATGTACATTATATACCGCTTATTAACTTAGTATTGAGTTAGTTGATTTCTTTTAAAATATTAATGAGATTAATTAACTTATATATTTATTTTTTAATTAATTTGTGTGACCAATCAACTAATATATATTGTCATGGTACACACGTAAATACTTTAAATATATATATTAAAATTAAATAATTTATTTATTCGTTTACGAATAGTTAACCAGCTTTATAGCTCAAACTTTCAATTCAAACCAGACGTTATTGATGACTTGTACTACTCTATCAATTCAAACTTTCAATTCAATCATCATAATTACATTGGGGTGGATGTGTGATTCATCACTCAATCAATATGTCAATTAAAAATAGGGAGATTTATTGTAAGATCTCAAGGAAGGAAGTTATTTATGAAAAAGTCTCAAGAGTTTGTCAATGACAAGTAGAGGAACACCATTGACTAGGGTTGGGAAAACGGGTTGGGCCCGCCTAATAATTTCAGCCCGCCCCGCTCAACTCGCGGGTTAGACGGGTTGAGCACGCGGGTTGGCGGGCCCAATCCACCGTTCTAATTTTTTTAAAAAAATACATATTATATATATTTTCTTACGTTTTTTCATCCCAATATTTTTTTACAAAGGAAAAAGTAATATTAAACTTTATTTTTAGAAAATTATTGAACACTTATTGATGAGATTGGAAAGAGGATCATGAAAATATGCAATTTTATAGAAAAAAATTGGGTAAAAAATAGAAAAAAATTTATTTTTTATAAAAAGATAAAATAAAAAAAGCTGGTTGGTTGGCTGGCTAGCCCGTCAACCCACCGTGGCAGGCTCAGGATGGGGAGTCACAGCCCGCCACCTGAGGGGTTGTTGGCGGGCTGGTCCGTTTTCCCATCTCCACCATTGACAAGTGGAATAACTGCCATTAATAACTCTTGGGACCTTTTTATAAATAACTTTCTTCTTTAGGACTTTACAATAAATGTCCCTGGAAGACACCTCCGTCAAATCACCCAACAATAACACCTTCAAACTTCAAACACCACTCCTATCTCTCTCCCTCTCCCTCTCCCTCTCTCCCTCTCTCTCTCAACTTGCCCTCTACATACGCATCACGTAATTTCTCATTTCAAATATAAAACATACAGCAAATTGTTATGAAACGTTGCAATTTATTTTTTTCTCCTCATAGATTTCTATGAAATATATGAAAGTCCGTCGTGATAACTAATGTTCTTGGTCAGTCAAACCAGCTGGAATATGCGAATTTATTCTAGATCGTTAATTAATACGTGTATTATGCGGTTGTTTTCTATATATTGATTCATGTCAATGCCTCGCCCATTTAGTACTCTTGATGATTTAGGGCAAAGTCCTTATTTTGATTATATATATATAATATTAAGGTCAAGTTTTTTATATATATGTTCTATCAAGTTCTCTGATCACATGTATGTGATCATGTATCTTATTTTTGAAATATTATTATTTAACTATAAACTCATGAAAAAATAGGGCACATATCAAATGTGATTAAAGAACTTAACCTAATAAATATAATGAATTTAGTGTAAGTATGATGGCGAACATGTTATCTCACCCTTGGTATCATACAGCCTATGCTTTTGGACATTGTAGATTGGCTCTCTTCTTTTCTTCTTTTTATGGTATTGCATGGTCTTGTAACATGTTTTATTTCAGTTATGTATGTTATTACGGTTTGTATATACACACACCCACACATAAAATCTCAGGAAAAGTGTGTATTCAATTTGATTGTCAAAATTTTGTTGTGAATAGATGCCTGTGAATACAACTAAATTGAACATTTTAATTTCGGAGATCGCTTTGGGATTGTTTAACAACGAAATTTTACTTAAAGAGCCTCAAGGATCACATAAATACATACATTTTAAATTTCGTGTCAAGTTTTAAAGTTGATTAGATGAATGAGATTGTAACCAAACACTATTTTTACATATGCATATGTAACCGTGTTATATTAAATTTAACAGTTCTAACATTTTTACTTGTATTTCAAATGTGTATAGGTATTTTTACACATTTAATAAGTATATGATGCTGGACAAATTTTAGTAAGAGTTTGAAGGTGCTTTTGCACATTAAACCTTTATTTCCAATATTCTTTGTTTTTATTCTACCCATGTTTGTATTATTATTATTATTATTATAAAAACACGTTCACTTAAATTAATATAAAATTTTTCTCGCATACTTATTTCGTAAATTATAAATGTGGTTGGGTGGCTAATTCAAATATTCCCTCTAAAAGGTAATTACAGGAAGGAAGTTGACCAACAGTTGGAAAATAATTAAACGTGCATGGATCGTTCCACACGTTGGCAGAATCCCACTCCCGGCTACTTCCTTTTCCTCCTTCTCCTTTTTCGGTCAAAATAATGAAATACAATACGCGTATTTCCCTTTTTGCCCCCTGCACTTGCATTTTGGCTTTCGAGTTCCGATGGACAAAATTCAAACCGTCCCATGAAAGGAATCTTGTAGGTGAAAATATGTTCGATACAGAGATAACGAAAAATTTACAAGAGAACAAAATTCAAAAATTAATTATTGTAAGCAACCACCAATTTATTACTACCATGTAATTAAATAAAACCAATTTATAATTAAAATATTTAATTTTCTTTTCATTTAACCAATGCTTATTATTATCATTTAGCGAATTTGTGCAAATTAAACAAAGAAATATAAGTAGGAATGTGATGTTTGGTGTTTGCTATACTATGTGTGTTTGGGAATATGTTAGAAAAGTGATTTTATAGATTCCAAATTAATTAGTATGTAAAAGGAGTTTTATCTG
The DNA here is from genome assembly GCA_025593235.1 of Vachellia pachyceras. Classification (NCBI taxonomy): domain Eukaryota; kingdom Viridiplantae; phylum Streptophyta; class Magnoliopsida; order Fabales; family Fabaceae; genus Vachellia; species Vachellia pachyceras. The sequence continues at coordinate 17,604 of JANTPZ010090237.1, read as the reverse complement.
TGTTGCATGCAGCGTGGTTTAAACTTGCAAACCAAACAAAAACACTGGTTGTAGAGGTTTATCATCATTGTGATATCATTGCTTGGTAGGAATAGATAATTTCTAAATTTAGTGCATTTGCAAAGATCTTATCAGAAACATAAACAAAGCTGTGATGAAAATGCCACATGGCATAAAAAGCTATGGAATCAGAGGGTTGAATGAAGGAGAGGGAGAGCATGGTGATCTTGGAGGAGACGATAAGTAAGGCTTTGGTGGAACTTGCAAGTTCTCAACTTTGCCTTCAAGCATCTCCACCGCTTGACTCATCAATGGACGTTCTGAAGGGTTGGTTTGTATGCACCATAAGCTTGTTATCACCATCAGTCTTGTCCTCTCTTTGTCACCTTCATTTCTAATGCTCCTCAGTGCAAGTTCTTCGTTTAATTCTAGACGCTTGTAAATCCAATGAGGGAAATATATTTCACTAGTATCATCAACATTGACATTCACATTCTTTCTTCCTCCAACCATTTCCAATACCATCATCCCAAAACTATAAACATCTGACTTGTGAGAGACCACACCAAAATTTCTTGAAATTACCTCGGGAGCAATATATCCTATGGTTCCTTTAGCACATGTCATGGACACAACGCTTTGATCTCTTAGGCATATTTTAGCTAGTCCGAAATCTGAGATCTTTGGACAAAAGTTCTCATCCAACAGAATGTTGTGAGGTTTGATGTCAAAATGTAATATCCGAGTGTTACACCCTCTGTGCAAGTACTCTAGTCCCCGTGCAACACCAACTGCAATTTGGTGCAATATTTCACAACTCAATTGGAGATTGCCTTCAATGAGGTTTGCTTCATTTTCAAAGATGAACTTCTCTAATGATCCATTAGTCATAAACTCGTAAACAAGTGCCTTCTTTGAGCCTTCGAAACAAAATCCTAAAAGAGTGACAATGTTAACATGAGAAGTCCGGCTTATACTTGCTACTTCATTGATGAATTCCTCTCCGTGACCTTTTGTTTCCTTCAAAACCTTCACAGCAACTGGACATTTGTCATGTAACTCCCCTTTGAACACACTTCCATAGCCCCCTTGCCCTAATTTTTCTTTAAAACAATTGGTCATTCTCTTTATCTCCGAGTAGCTATACCTTTTTGCCACAAGCGATCCTTGGCTCTTTAGAAATGCTTCAAAATCCTGATGAGCTTTAGATTTGGTTTTCCAAAATAACGTCCTTCTAAACCTGTAGATTATAAGACCAAAAACTCCAAGTATTGCAGTTGCTGAACCTGCGATCAATAAGATTAGGGGACGTGAGATTAGCAAAATTTTAGGGCATTACTGGGTAGCATGAATACGGATTTGCTATCCTATTGTTTTGCAAGAACTTTTTCAACTATATTTACCTGAAAGTGGTAAACTGATTTGATGGGTTACTTGTTTTTACGGCTTAACCAAAAATAAAAGAGAATTACTGTTGTGAATTACTGTAAGTGGCAAATCGATTTTGGGTTGTGGGGGTGGGGGGGGGGAGATGAGAGATCTAAACCGATGATGTGACTATGCAAGTCTTAAATTTGGAAGTCATAAGCATGAAATGAATATGATTATTTAGACCTTAATAATCTTACCCTTACGCCTTGCTATCGCATGAAGAATTAAGGTGAAGTTAACATTAAAAGAATTATTTAGCCTTCGGAAAAAGATTCTACTTTTGTTTGTCGCAAAAAATCGATAAATAATATTTGATATACTTTGTTAAACCTATCTCAACAGCAGACGCATGAAACATTGCAAACTAGGTGAATTTTTGCAGTATAAAACAAGAAAAATTACTTGAACTCCGAAGGAAGAAGTGAACGTCGGTAAACTGAAGACGTAAACTATCAAGTTACATATTTGTTTCCACAAAACAACATTTTAAAAAAACTATCATTTGTAAAGAATATACCTTCAACATCGCAATAGAATAAGTTATTGTTACTGTCAAGTTGACACTGGCCTCTGCTGTTTTGACACTACTTATCACAAGCATCAGATAATTGTATGTCCAGAGTCATTGGAGCATATAAGAATAATTGAAAGTCTGTGCTATCAGGCAGGCCTTTTTCGGAAGCACAAGAGTCTTTTTTTTTTTGGTGAAAAAAGCACAAGAGTTGAACACGCTGAGAAATGGCTTTTTGGATCAGGTTGAATATCAGGGAATAGCTAGTCTGTAATTATAGATATCGAAGTTTGCACAAGGATGCTTAATAAAACCAGCTGGGGCGAGGACATTGAGTTTGTGGTCTCATTTAAACAGGTTTATGTTGTATCCAATATCATAAGAAAAAAAAATATAAGAGGAGAGCTCGCAGGAATTGAGAAATTGTCGTTGTAGGCTTTGGATTGTAAACAATTGTACAGATCTTGGTCAAAAGCGTAATCATATTTTGCCTCACATGGTGAACCGTAATTCAAATTTATATTAGAAGATGTACCTATATTTAATGTCTAACAGTATTCTAAATAAGATTGTCTCATATACTTGTACTTAGCAAAAATAATCACACTATTCTATGAACATCATGCTGATAATGACTTTAATCATACTACATCTTCCCTTGTATTTCTTTTAAAAAGCAGGTTTTAAGGCTATCAAACTTGATGATGATCCTGATGGAGACAAACAAGGTAGGAAGAAGGTACATTACCTAATTCCATTGCCAGCTTCCAATTCCGTTTTCGTGCACCTGAAGCTATAAATATAAAATGTTAAAATTATTGCTCTTATGCCTACAGCCTCCTTACAGCTATCATAACAATATCATCAATATTGATACAATAAATATAGAATATTAAAATTATAACAGTTTGCCTTTTAATTTGCTTGCAAATTTTGCAGTTAGAATTCTTATACTTGTCGTAGGCAACATTTTTAGACGGTGCCAATTTTTTAAGGAGTTAAATTACAAATTTGTGACATAGGTTTTCACCAAGAAACAATATTCTTTGGATGTTATTTTAAAATTGAATGTTATTTTAAAAGTTTTAAAATGTCGCAAGATTACAACACTATCTTAAATTAAAATCATCATGTGCTTTCTCTCATTATAAAAAAAATCATTTAGAATTATCTTTCAAAGATTATCTATATATATATTGCCCGTTTGGAAACGTGGTAGAGAAGTACTTTTACGCAAACCGAGGTAAATATGTGAATGGGGTTATCTCATTTTGAAGAAAAATACTATCGAACATGCATTTGGCTTTTCCAAACACTTCGTCAAACAAGCTAATAGTTTATAGCGACCGGCACAATGAACATTTTTCCTCCCTATGCATGTTTCTTCAACATAAATAATGTTTAAAAAACCAAAAAAAAATAACTAAAGAAGATAATTAATCTACAAGTCCTTATCATTTCTATGTATTTCTAATAAAATTCCTGTATTTTTTTTATCAGATTCTTTACAGCCTCACTCGTTTTAGTCAAACCCTACCCTGCAGTTTTATAGTTTTACCTAAGTTTTAATCATATCCTTATAGTTTTATGCAACTAATAAAAGGAAAAAGAAAACTAACCTAACTAAAAATCATATGAAACTTTAAAAACTTGATTAAAAAAACTTTAGTTATCTGATTTAAAATAGATAAAAACTACAAGGGCGAATAAAAAGGAAAAAAAATCATGGAGCATGACTAAAATTCAGGTTAAACTATAGAGACTTGCATAATAAGAATTCTTTAGATTCATCTAATACCTTGAAATATTTTTTTCAAATGATTCCGTGCCATAAAATTTTTTTAATTCATCCAACACTTTAAAATTTTTCTTCTATGTGTTCAATACCCTAGGTACATATTTTGTGATGCCCAAAATAAAATGAATGATAAAAAAATTAAATGAGTGATCATTTTAAGAAAAATTGTACTACAAAATATTTGAAGACGTTAAACACATCTTGAAAAATACTCTAGAACAATTAGTGAATCACAAAATATTTTAGATGCTAAACCTTTCTGAAAAATTAAGGAAGGGTGCTAAATAAATAGCTCATAAATTTTTTTAATTATTTCTCATTCTTCATGGTAAATATCTCTTTCTCCATCCCCCAGTCCAAAACCGCATTTATTTTTCCGAATCACTAATTTCGACCAATATCCAACCACTTGGTCAGCCAATTTTGAGTTCCACCACTCGCTTTTAGCTTTCGAGTTGCTCCGCTTAATCGAAAAAGAACATTTTTTTCAATTAAAAATCTTCCCAGCAGGGGGACAGGACTGATGATCGAAAATACAACACTACTTTAAAGGCTTTTCTTCTTCATCCACTAAATCCAAAGCAGGGAAGAACAAACGGTGTTCGGTGTTAGCTCTCACGCCATCATGACTAACCGAGGTCTGAACCAAGGACGAACGGTGTTCGATGGGGTCAGTTCAACGAACGTTCGAATCTTTACTTGACAGAAAAGCTACGCTTTTAGCGAAAAGATATGGCAGTGAAGAGAGAGAGAGAGAGACGAACCAGAAGGACATTGCACAAACGGGTCGCGGTCGAGGTCGCGGCAGAAGCACCGGAAGCCATACCAATCCGTGTCGTCGAGGAAGCCACACCTGCCTCCACTGCTCTTGCATTTGTCGCACTCGCTCGCTGTCCAATTCACCGGCTTCAACAGGAAGCCTCTTCCCAAGGCCTCTCTTATCCCTCCTCCCACATTTTCCACCACCGTCGTCATCGTCCCCCCACCACCACCACGCCCGCAGTTATCCTTCGCATACTTCAGTTTCGTCTCTTCACCATCCGCCACACCCAACACCCACCTCGTCCTGTTCCCTTCATAGCACCCCCATACGTTCTCCCTCATCTCCTCCGGCAGCGACGGCGTGTCACAATCGAAAAACAGCACCACCCCCTTCTGGTTCGGGGCGAAAGTATACCTGTAGTCGAGAGTGAGGTTAGCGGAGGGAGAGAGACAATTGGTGGAATTGGACGTTGGGAAGTAGGGGTTGGAGAGTCGAAGAGAGAGATTGTGGTAGAAAATTTCATCGACCACGTAGAGATTATTGGAGAGATTGAGCATTGGGAAGCCATTGGAAGCACAGAGAAGGCCGAAATAACGGAATCCGCAGACGCGCTCTTGTTTACCTTTGATATAGAAGGGATAGGTTACGTTCTGGCCGTTCCCACAGGTTTGGGGCTCACAGGCTTGGAATTTCGGGTTCACATAACAGAGGGTAGTACTGATTAGAACAGAGAAGACGAGGATGAAGAAGGCGGTGGCTGGGTTCATCTGAGATATTTGGGAATTTTGAGAAGGAGGAGGAGGATAAGAAAGATGAGGATGGGATGATAAAGAAGATTGGCGATAAGGAGGCTTAGTTATGGTGGCGGGGTTTGACCTGAGAATTGAAGTCTTGACATCTTCGTGAGCTAAAGGGTGAAAGAGGCGAGACGACTTCAATGATACATTTTACATGTAACAGGAAAATCTAGATGAATCAGGCTATAAAAATGTATCAAGTACTCAACAATAGATTTTTACATGGTATGTGAAATCGGACCGGCCGGTTCGGATCGGAAACCGGCGAACCGGCCAGAAAATCGGTCCAATCTGATAACTGACCCCGGGTCAGTTCAAACCGGATTAAACCGGTAGTAACCCGGCCGAACCGCCGAGTTGGACGGGTCAGTCGGGTTAAATTTTTTTCAATGAATAAGGGATGAAATGGCGTCGTTTCGTCCCTAAAAAAATAAAAAATTAAAATAAAGTAAAAAAAGACAATAACCCGGCACCCAAGCTCGTTTGGGAGAGAGCAGTCTTGCCCAATCTGTCGATATGCTATGCCGGCGGAGGAGGGAGACGCTAGTATCACCGTCAACGAGGGTGAGGAAGATAGTGGCGAGAGGAGGGAGAGCAATGAGGGGTTGGTATCCGGAGATAGGTGAGGGGTTGGTATCCGGCGAGAGGAGGGAGAGCAGTGAGAGGTTGGTGGCGAGAGGAGGGAGAGCGGAGAGAAGGAAGAGCGGTGAGCAGTGAGTCCAATAATGATTCCCGAGAAGGAAGTTCAGCAGGGGATAAGGACTCGTGGGTGATGATGGATCAAGAGGCACAAGACATGGAAAGAAGAGAAGGAATGAGTCTCATTTGATAACTTGACCTTGAATGCTGAGATGTGACGTGAGTAATGAAATTTCTTGAGCCATGTGAGTTGCAGAGAGTGGATTGGTGAGGGGAGAAAGTCAGTAAATATCATGTCTCACATGGGAGAGAGAAAGAGGGTATCATTTTTCTTATTCTAGCATGTGGACCACAAAATATGAAAAGAAATATTATAAAAATAAAAAAAAAGATTATATATATACACATGTGTGAGATCTCTGTATATACAAACCTTATATTTTAAAATTATAAAGAAGGTTAAATAATAGATAAATTATAAAATATTATTAATTTTAATTTTATTGTAAAATAAATATTATTGTAAAGTATATTTTTAATTTTTTTATTTTCACCGGTTTGACCCCGGTCTGACCCACTGACCCTTAACCCACTAACTTATCCGGTTCAATCACCGGTCCGGTTTCCTGTACCTGGATTTTTACAAGGAAATTTCATGCTTTGTAATGCTGTAAGGGACAAAACTGGATTAAAAAAATTGTGTTCCCAGTTTTCCCAGAAACACTACCTGCACAGGGGAAACAAAATTAACGGCCTTATTTGCCATATGAAAAGAATATTTACGTAAATGGAAACCAAACTCTTTTTATTTATTTTATAGATCGTTGGAGGTGTACACAGAAGGTGAAAGCAGACTTCTGAAAATTATGCGTGCCACCCCTCTTAACTCCAAGAGAATCAGCTGAAAGGTCCCACACTGCGGCACAAGCAAATGAATTTGTAGAAAGGAGAAATAAAGCAGAGAACTAAGGATGAAGAAATTGGAGAGCAATGATACTAAATTTAAAACAGCACTTGCTTGTTTATAACAACGTTTATAAAAGCTAAATATACGTTCAAGGGTGTTTTTTTGTAAAACAAGATAATCTCCTCCACATATTTATCTCAATTTGCGTAAAATTACTTTTACACCGATTTCCCAAACTATCTTGCAGTCAGTCATCAATTGACCCTTTTTTAATAAGATTAAGTAATCTGAATACATCACTTTAAATATTTATATTTACGGTTAATGTGTAAACTTACTTAAAAGTTTCTTGAAGAATTGTTTTTATCGAAATTTTAATATGAAGTAATGTTTATGTTTTTCATTAAAATGTTAGTGGCTAATATCAATTTCATAACGGTCAACATTAATTTGCTAACAAGATAGAACAATATTACTTTATTTTAAAACTTTCAGAATAACATTATTCTTGGACAAAAAATTTCAGAAAAAATTTGCATATTAAACTTATATTTACCATTCTTCTCTAAACCAATTTTCCTGAATTGATATTCTTAAATAATGTATTTAGCTTTTTTTTTTAATGTCTCAGAAAAAAACTCACGGAGATAGCATTACATAGAAAATCTTGACGGAACAAACGATGAATGGAGCCAAATCCCTTACTATCAAGTCATTGCTTGATATTTTAGGTGTTCACAAGATGCCAGTGGTTAGGTGTTCACAAGATGCCAGTGGTTAGAGGGTTCACACAGTGATCCATTTGATAGGTTTGGAATGGGTCAAAGATATAACGCATAGGAAGGTGCAGGCTCATGCATGTATGTCTAATGCCCAGTCATAATTTCAAAAAGCTTGTGTGCCCTAGCTTCATAATGTGACAGCCGAAACTGCTGAGCAACAAGGATCGGAAAATTCCAAAGGCCTTGTTGGGATCTTTGTGAAAGTGGAGGTGGTGAGCGACGGTGCCGTTGGGCATGAACTCATAGACGAGGAGGAGCTCATGGCTGCGGCAGGAGGTGCAGTAGTAGAGCGAGATAAGGTTTTGTGGTGTAAGCAAAGCAAGTTAGGATCCTCACTTCATTCATGAAAGTGTTCTACTTGTTTGTAGTTTTCCTCATACAGGCGTTTCACTGTCACTTCTCGTCCATCTTCAAGTTTGCCTTATTGTAATCAATCAATCTCAAACAAGATTGAGTTTCCATTAAGGGAGAGTACGGAACCTGTAACCCGTGCTGCCCGCCCGGACTCGTGAAAAATTCTCCGGATTGGGCCCGCCCAATGGTGGCCCGTTACAGGCGGGCAAAAAAGCCGCCCATATAAATAATTCACGGGCGGGCTATGGGCATATCCCCGGGCTGCCCGTAACCCGCCCGTATATACTTTTTTTTTTTGAAAAAAATCAATGATCATTGTTCATCAGCCCTAAACCAAATGGCCAAAGTTTGGGCCCAAATTGCTTCTGCCGTGCCCATCTCCCACCTCCCAGCCTGCCACTGCTCCCAGTTGGCCAGCTCGATGGATTGGACATGGATAACTGGACATTCGAGACAACCTGCCCAGCTAGCTCCCAGCCTCCTACCTCCCAGCTCGATCAGATCACATTATCACTGATTGTCTGATTCACTCAATCACTCATCTGCTCACTGCTCCCAGCTCAGCCGCCGTGCCCTAGGTTTAGGTTACCGAGCGTCGACGTCGAGCGAGCAGCGAGGAGAGCTGAGTTGAAGCTGATCTTCTTCATTTTTGGCTTTTTGCTTGCGTCGCCTAGTCGCCATCTGAAGCTGATCTTCATTTTTGTTTTCGCCTGTGTCGCTGATCTTCTTCCTCGTTTTCACTTGCGAGCTCAGCAGTCACCGTCTCTGATCTTCACGACTTCATCCTCGTTTGCGAATTGGGAGCTCACCGTCTCTGCTGTGCTGTGTCTCCATCCGCTGATCTGATCTGCTCTGGGTTGTCATCATCTTCAAGTATACTACTCTTAAGGTAATCTTCCATTTTCGTCTTTGGTTTGCTTAGGTTCGTTAGATATATCTAAAGCTGTCTTCTGCTCTGTTGAAGTAAAACTCTTGGATATTTTCCACACGATATCTAATGGATGAGCACGATGAACAATTTACGCATGAGTACTGTTGTTTGGCTTGTTAGTTTAAAGTATGACACATGATGAACAGTTTGCGCATGAGTACTGTACTGATGGGAATTGAATAGATATTTGATTTCATTTAATTTATTTTGTAGAGGAAGATGCCACAAATGCCAATACAGCCCCCTCCTCAAGTGAATCTGAATATGATGATGATGAAGCTGAAGATTGATGTTTGATAAAGCTTCTATGGAAGCTTGTTTTACCTCTCCTTTTATGTTTACTTTGTTGTACTATTTTTTATTGTTTGATGTCGAACATTGATAATACAACCTTTGATAAAGGTTGCTGAACTTATCTATTTTTTTATTGTTTGATGTTGAACATTGATGGTTGCTGGTTTTCTTTCATGTTGAACATTGATGGTTGCCTTTGATAAAGGTTGTTTTCTTTCATTTTGGTTATTTTCTTTCATCTAATTTAGATAGATCTTGACCGAGTCATGAATGTCTGATGATTATGATTTCATTTTGGCTGTAATATGGCCTATTGGTTTTCTTTCATTTATCTGCATTGGTATGCAGCTATGTGCCAAGTGTATGCTGTGTGCCACTGCCAAGTGACGACTGATGAATGTCTGATGATTATGTAGCTTGCTGTAACATTGACGCAAGCTATGTGCCAAGTGTATGCAGCTGTCTCCTTTATCTGCATTGGTGAATGGTGATGCAGAATCTTCTTCACAGGTGGAATAGTACCTCTGAATGCAATTTCATTTTGTATTAAATATTGTTAATTGAATTAATTTAATCATATGTGCGATATATTATAACTTAATGTTAGTTTTTTTGCAGGATCTTGATTTGAGCCCTTGATTCTTCAAAGGCTGAAGAACTTTATGAAGTTGAAGGACCAGGATCTACTATAAAAGGAAGCAGGAAGATTAAGCATAGTGATGAATTGTAAATGTTTTTGAGATTTGATAGCAAATTATTGAGTAATGAATTCTTTTTCTGAAAACGGGCTGCCCATAACTCGCACAGATTCCGCCCGTTTAATGCCAACCCGTTTAACATAGTTTAAACGGGTTCATGCACGGGTACGGAATGCCAGCCTGTTTAACATAGTTTAAACGGGTTCATGCCCGTACCCGTGAAAAGTTTAACGGGCGATAACGGGCTAGGGCACGGGCTGCCCAACCTGCTCGTTACTCTCCCCTAGTTTCCATGCACACTGATACTTTCAAATTGAAATTAGAGCAACATGACTTTAAGTCAAAACTAAAATAATATTAATAAAATTCAAAGAACTTGCAAGGAAGATTGAAATAAGATAGAATAACAACAATAATCTTCAGTCCTAGCTATAAAATTCAATGTTTAAAACAACCGATGAAAGAATCTTTTTAATTCCATAGTGACTTTTCAAATTATCCCAAATTGATTAAGAGTATATAAATTAAAGATGTGGTTAGGGAAAGTACAGCGAATTGTTGAAGTAACTCTAGGAAAAAACCTTACATAGCATACAAATTGGATATCATGCAACAAACAAGATATACAAGGATCAACAAGATGTTAAGAACTCATTCGGTAGAGTATCTTGTTGATAATGTTTTATGAAAATAAAAGAATATACAATAGATTGAGATAGAAACATAAAGAAAATGAGATAAATTGAAGGAGAAAATAAGAAATAGCTCTCCTTCATTTTATTGTATCTATCAATCCTTGTACATTACCTCTATTTATAGAATCACAAACATTAAAGTGTAAATATAAAGTTGCAAAGAAATGGAGTTAAACATTCCGTAATGACATTCCGTAATTTCATGTTTCTCTGCGGTGTATGCAGCAAATTGTTATGAAACTTATTTTTTCTCAAAGATTTCTATGAAATGTATGAAAGTATGCCTTGATAACTAAATATTGCTGGTCAAACTAGCTAGAATGCACGAATGTATTGTAGGTCATTAGGAAAAGGGTGTATGGTTTTATAGAAGACATTGATGTAAGATGTTCTCAAAGTTAATTGACAATTTAAATAATGTCCAAACATAGGGAGAGAATTTGAAATGATTTGCTATATTATCTACCACCATACCTCCTTCATCTTATTTTTTCCCTCTTTCAATTTGTATTAAAATAAAAAAAGTTTAAGCCTTTCCGGATTTTTCTCAACATTTAGACTTTAGACTTGGGCCTAGTCTTTGACTTGGATCTCAACCGCCAATGACCCCACACTCTGTGTATCAATCATCACTTCCCGCTCCCACCCGCCAACGCTATTGCGGAGAAAGAGCGTCTTTTCATGTTTCGGCACGAGCAGCTTCGCTACGATCACCGTCATTTGGTTCCGGCGAACGTGTGAATCGGAACATACGAGGTTTTGCAAGGTATGTGATAATCATCATTTTTCCTAATCTTCAAGCTAATTCTTCCCCCTTGAAGATCGGTTTGGGTATTTGTAAGAACAGTTCATTGACAATGTGGAGCACAAGTGAGTGGGTGCATTTTTACTAAAATACGTACTGTTTTATGGACAAACATGCGTTTTCATTTTGAGCAATTATAATTTAGTTCTGTCCCTTATTACGTAATTGTTGTTTTCTGGGTTTTCAATACTGTGGTCACGGGATTGAGTCATGAAAACACAGCCTGTTGAAATAAAGAATGTAGGGTAAAGCTGCTTACAATAGATCCAAAGAGGGCCTAACCCTCCCCTGGCAGCTGGACCCATATATAGTGGGAGCTTCGTGCACTGGGTTCTCTCTACTCTTTAACTATTTAGAATCAGTTTCCAGTCTTAATTGGGTTTAAGAGGCCAGCTCTGTCTTGAGGCAGTCTGACCTGGACTAAATTCTGCCAAATATGGTGTAACCTCGCAGAGTCTAGCTAGCTCGTTAGTCTGGCAGGTCTGTGTATAAAAACTATTGCCAATCTTGTTCATTACATGTGACTCAGTACTTATCGATAAATGTTTATGATAACGAGTAGTGATCTTTTAATATTCAGAATATGACCCTCTAAGACCTTAGGTACTTGCTGTGTTGAATGGACTTGGGGAGTTCCTTTCTATGGCTTGGTGATGGTTCCATCTTGCCCTATACAATTTTATGTACTTCTACCAAAAAGACCGAAATTATTGATTCTTGAATTCAGTACAAGTTATATGCAAGAAACTCTTGTTGGCATACTTTCTTTATGCATGCCACTTCGACAGTTGCAAGGGATGAGTAGGTGTGGGATTCCAAAATCCTCATTATATTATGATAATCAGTTTGTTTGGCAAAGCGTTGGGGAGAGCCAAAAGCACATTCAACAGTGTTTTCCGCAAAGCGAGATAATCTCCTTCACATATTTACCTCGGCTTGCGTAAAAGTACTTCTCTACCGCATTTCCAAACGGACTCAATATGAATATTTTGTGGGCTTGTTTGATCATATGGTAGAACAGTCATAAACCTTTTGGCCTGTTAGTTAACGGGAATCTAATATGACCTTAATCCATTCAATGATTTCTCATTCACTCTTAAAGATCAAGCAGGATGCCTCCATTTCTGCTGGAATTCATCAACAGAAAAGGTATAATCAAAATGAGGAAAAGAAGACACAAAAAAAAAAGAATATTGAAAGGGAAATACAATGTGGATTGGTCAAGTCTCCCTCAAGGTATCATTGAGATGATTGTGGACAAATTGCCTTTAATTGATCGCTTATCCCTCAGTAAAATTTGCAAAAGCTGGAATGACGTTCTTGTTAAAGACCTTCTTCCTTGGCTTCTAGTGTCAGGTGAGCAAAGTAAAGAAAATAGAACCTGCATCAGCATACTAGAACATCGTGTTTGGGAGTTGAAGCTGTCAGAGGCATGTGGAAAGTATTGTTGGGGATCATTTCAGGAGTGGCTAATTATGGTAAAAGATATGAACAGTTTCATTCTTGAAATTAAGTTGTTGAATCCTTTTACAAGAAGCCAAGTTACCCTACCTCCAATATGGAACTTTTACCACAAGATAGTGCTCTCTGGGCGTCCCTTTGAAAATGACTTTGTGTGCATGCTTCTTCATAGCCAGCATAGGGAGCTTGCTTTTTATATGCGAGGAATGCAATCATGGTTTAAACATAAACTAACGGGTGAACCATTTGAAGATGCTGTATTTTGTAAAGGAAGTTTTTATCTCTTAGATGGAAGTTCTAATATCTGGCAAATTGATGCTGAAGGTATCCGCTCTAGCACTAGTAAAGATGCTGTTCGTTTTGGAACCTTGTCTGAACCAGAAATACACTTTCATGAAATGAAAATGCCAGATATGCCGCAGTTGAATGAAGTGCCAATATTAGAGAGACATAATGAGAATCGCGTTTTACGATATCTTGTGGAATCTTGTGGGGAGGTTTTGCTTGTTTGTAGATATTTTCTTCCGAAGCAAGATCTATCGCTTGAGACACAAAAATTTGAAGTATATTCGTTGGATCTTTGTCAACTCTCTTGGAAAAAGGTTGAGGATTTGGAGCATCAAATGCTATTCTTGGGAAAATGTTATTCATCATTCTCCACGGAGGAACTCGGAGTTGGAATTAGCAACAGCGTTTATTTTACCAACGATCAGGCTACTCCTTGGTGGAATGAATGGGATTCGAACCATTTGAAAGAAATATCAACTCGTCTTGGTTTAATGAAGAATGTTGGTAGAGATTGGGGGCAATTTCAAACTTAGAAATGATGATGGTGAGCCTTGTAGCTTCCATTGTAATATAGAGAAATGGCCGTACACTTGGTTTACTGCACCCTTATGGTGGTACTGCAAGAATGTCCCCCCTATTAGAAGGAATTGAGGGCCAGCTTGTTAATATAGATAAAGTTGACTTGCATTTTTGACGCACCTTTCTGGAACTAGTAGGGGCCTCTTTGTTTTGACAGGGCTAGTGTTCTTTCCTGGCTAGTGGGCAAGCCAACATGTAAATATAATATATCCTCTACAGCCTACATGGTTGATGATATGTATGTAGGTCGTGTACTCTGATTCCATGCTTGGGTTGTTTATTATGTCGCATTGTAGTTAAACTAGATCTCGTATTAGAGATTGACATAAAAAAAAAGATCTTGTATTAGAGACTGGATTTAGTATAAAGGATCTGACACCCAAAAAAAAAAAACCAAACAAATGCACGTGTATGTGCACAAATAGAATAGCATGGTTTGTTTGGTGCTTGAAGATTATCTTAATTGTCTTCAAACTTGCTAGAGAAAGTCGTTTAATTTATTCATTAGATCAACAATAGCAGCTTGTTTAAATTTATTTTCATTAATATTTTACTTGTGATTATTTGGGAGGAACAAAGTAAAGGATAATTAAAGTTATGTTCATTTATATTTGTGGCAAATCTGGGATGTTACGTTATCTTTTACCATTCTATCAAATATTTGTCTTAATGCCCAAGGAAGAGTAAGATTGCTTCAAGTAACACTAATGCCCATGGAAGAGTTTTTTATGTTAATGGAGCTGGAATTAGAGGTTTGGTTCTAAATCATGTTTGGTAATTGGTAGGTTGGACAAAATAAGATATAATTTTCAATTAAAATATGCATTTATAATATAAAAATATCAAAATATCCTCCACCACACAAAACCTCTTACCCTTCCCTTGCTCCATGGCTAGCACTCAGAAACAGCGATTGGAAAATCCTCAACCACCTGACAAAATCAAAGTCAACGACAACCAAATTGAAATAAGATCATGCATGGAAAAAAGCAGTTATCAATCAAACTCAAATCCATCAAGAACTACAAAATACTAAACCTATTTTAAAAGCATCACAACAATCAAAACAACACAGCAATGAGAGTAGCAAAGAAGCATCCATGGGAAAGAGATCAAGGAATCTGAGAAGTGTTTGCAAATTTTTGAGATACCGCAAACACGAATGGCAAGACAGACTGGTGGACGACGGCCATTTCAAGTGCCTTGACAGAACTGGAAGGAAAGCTCTTGAGATCAAGAGTGTAGCGCCGTTCGTCGTCATAGTCGTCGTCTCTGATCTCATCCAACGATCTGAGTTGTCTCCTCTATTATGGGTATGGACGACGAATAAGAGGGAGAGAGATTGGGGAAGAAGAAGATGGGAGGTTGACGGAGATTACATATGGAGGGAAGGTGGAAGACAGGAAGGGTAATGAAAAGGATAAAGTTGACAATATATTAAATGATCATACCTATAGTAGTTTGAAAAATTTGACTTGCCAATTATCAAACAGCCTAATATCTCACTTCCCACCTCAATTTCAGTTCTACGGCTCACTTTCAAGTTACCAATAAACTACTGAAGTCTGAAGGTACTATATTACTAATTGGAGTAACAATTATTAGTACCTCAAGAAACGAATTAAATGTCCATTCAATTGAAAGAATGTTTTGGTGCTTCCGCAAATAAAATATAATATAAAAACTTTTTTTTGGGAAAAAATGTCACATATAAAATGGACTTATCTTTCACTGATGAATTCTGACAATAATAGGGGAAGGAATCGCACCATGGTGCATGAGGGGTTATGTTTGAAGAATGAATTCTAGATTGGCATCAACCAATCCTTTTATGATTTGAATATGCCAAAATAATAATTCAATGACAAAATAAACTTAGAAATGACGAAGCATCATTTTCAGGGCATCATCACCACTCACCCTTCCATTTTCTTACATTTTTTCTCACCCACTCAATATAATAAATGTTGAGATTGAGCTGCATTCAAGTTTTTGTTAGTGTTCACATTGTTAAAAAAATTCTGTATGTGTTCGCCTTTTTACGTTTCTTCTAAAAAAACAGTAAGTTTCATTTTAAGTTTTTTATTATTTTTAGAAAGGTGTCGGGCTTACTCACAATCTAAATATAGGGTGAAATATCCCTTCCTTATGGGTGATACCAATATTAGGTAGGGTAAGCCATCAATTATTCTCAATCATTTATCTAAGCACATAGGATTTAGGATGTCCCTCAAACCTCATTACGCAAGCTACAATAAAGTGATGCTCTCAGTAATTGAATCCACTCCATTTGTTTGATGTCTGTGTTAATTAAATCCACGGACGATGAGTAAGTTTCATGTTAAGTTATTTCATTTGTAATGCCGATATCAAATTTAGAATAGAATAGAATGTACTATTTTATTTCTTTAATAATTTATTACTATACTCACTTTCACAACTTCCGTATAAATATCAGTTTTTTTCCAGAAACATAACTTGAATAACTTTATTAGCAGCAGATGCTAACTTTTTTTGGGGTAATTTGATTTGTGGCAATATTTAATTTGCGGTCAGATTGAATTGTAATGTGCTATCAGGATTACGCCAAGCATGAAGGTTCTCTGCTTTTTCTGTGGGCACCATTAGTGTATTCACTAATTTAAAATTTTGTATATTGTTAAACTTATATAAAAAAGAATTAAATTAAATTGGGCAAAAAGTTGGATGGGCACAATTTAATGATAATTATCGAAGTGGCTAAATAAGTTTCAATTCAAATAATTTTCAATTTTTTAAAACTCAAATCAATATCAAATATAAAATTTTTAACTGGTTACATTCTTTAAAATATATAAAGAATACAACCTAACACATTTTTTTTTCAGATTTTCATGATACACAAAACCAGTCCAAGTTTAATAAACAAGAGGAACAGCCAATTTCCTAAAATTTTAATTATTTCCTAACACCTACTTCATGATTTTTCATGCAAGGCTTTCAAATATTTTGTGTATATATAATTATAAAGAATTGATAATTATCGAAGTGGCTAAATAAGTTTCAATTCAAATAATTTTCAATTTTTTAAAACTCAAATCAATATCAAATATAAAATTTTTAACTATTTACATTCTTTAAAATATATAAAGAATACAACCTAACACATTTTTTTTTTCAGATTTTCATGATACACAAAACCAGTCCAAGTTTAATAAACAAGTGGAACAGCCAATTTCCTAAAATTTTAATTATTTCCTAACACCTACTTCATGATTTTTCATGCAAGGCTTTCAAATATTTTGTATAGATATAATTATAATGAATTTGATTTATTTTCTGACATATTTTTTTAATAATGTGTGGTTGTACTTACGTAGGTGTAGCCAACACATATATGATCGATAATTCAATATATACTTGAGTGATTTAGATTTCTTAGAGGAAAAAGGTAAAATAAATTAATTAATACATTATCGAAATTATTAGAATTTAATTTTGGTCAATTTAAGGTAGATATGTATATAATATATCACTAAATCTACGTGTAATCTAATGTTTACACGTGATTATGAGGCAAAACTTTGTTGACTTTAGGTGCACAACATATGCCTGGTCAAACAAAAATAATTTAAGTGAAATATATTAAAAATTTTATATGGTTTAAGTAGATTTCAAAACAGATAGAAAAGCTTTTCAAAGACTAGACCAAATCAACTAAAACTAATGGAACAACCAAACTTTCACCAACTTTGAGGGCCGAATTAATATTTATTTTTCATGTTTTGTCCAAGTTAGAGTTTTTAATATTCTGTAATGGAGATTTATGACATCATAGAAACTCTAATAAACTCATGAACTTATATACAAACGAAAATTACTTAGAGGTTCA
>JANTPZ010090235.1:0-35398 GCA_025593235.1 Vachellia pachyceras | reverse complement strand
GGTAGAATCACACCTCATAATATATCAATTATAATAGGGAAACAAGTATATTGGTAGAATCGCACCTCATAATATATCAATTATAATAGGGAAACCTAAAACATTATGATGTCCATCTTTCAAGAATACCCTCCCGGACTCATGACACAACCTTGACATTTTGAATGGTCTCAATTGAAAAATATATAAAATGTTTGTGAAATAAGAATAAATTATAATAAAGTAATAAAATAGAGAATGAAATGTAAAAATCAAGTCACATACACGATACAATGGAAGTTTAAAATCACGTCATAAAGCTCATGTTTCAAAGTAATAAAGGATCCAAATTAACAATGTTGTTAGTCATGTGTACGTCAATCACCAACATAATAATACTTCATTTCATGTCCTATTAAAGTGGAGGTTTAATATGACGACTTTACTGTCTCAATGACTTTCTAAAAATTACCATAGAAGAAATTTCTTAGGCTTACTATTAATTTTCTTATAAAACTAGGGTTTTTTTGGGGGTTTAATTATTACTTCTTAGTGCTGGATTAAGGCCCACTTTATTATAATCTTTCCATAATTCCTTCTCAGTTTGGGCTAAGTGTTGATTGTCCCTTTGCCTCCTAGCTTTATCAATCCCTTCAATTCTATGCAAAAGGTGTCCCTTCAAGCTTTGCGCTTGAAGTGTATGGAAGGCAGTGAAGCGGTGGGTGGTTTGTGAAAGGAAGAGAAGGAGATAGAGGTAGAGGTAGAGGAAGAAGAAGGACCACTGTAAGGTTTTTGAAAGGAATAAGACGAGAAGCAATGAGGCTGAGTGTGTGATGATGAGCATTAGATTCTAGACTGTCTCCAAATTTATTTTTTTAAACAAAAATTTCAATGTGTATGTAATCTCTTAAAAATGCTTTTTTAAATGATTTTTTTATTTTTTAAGCTCCAAATAAGCACATCTTTTAAAATAATAATTTATTTTGATTAGTGATAAAATTTATTTATCCAAAGTGATTTACGATTTAAGAGATTAATGAGTATTTGGATTAACTCATTTTACATGATTTTAAGGAATTTCAAATAATTATATAATTAACTATATAAAGAGCGTTTTGTAAAAATGTTTTTGAGGGTTTCTCAAAAAATATTTATAAAAAAGGTTTTATTTGAATGTAATTTTATAATACTATTGCAAACAAATTATTATTGGCCCTCCAAAAATAAAGTGAATGTGCCTTGTAAGAAAGTTGATGATTGCGAGAATGATTGTTATTGAAAAAAAAAATCTATAAAAAGGGGCAGCTTATTGATCAATTTATTCAGTGTCAAGTCCTAGAGGAAAAGAAATTCATGCCACTCGCTATTGGTGACATTTGCCCACTAAGGTCATAGATGCCATTTACTACAAACAAGAGGTGGTTGAAGGGGTTATCAATATATCACTATTGATATATTTATTCAGTATCAAATCCAATGAATTGCAAGAAGAAACTACAGAAACGTTGGAACTTTGCAATCTTGATGGTTTTGTGCTTAGCTCGGGCCAAAGCGGTTATGGTGGAATTCTTCGTGTAGGTGACAACAGATGGATTGGTGGATACGGCTGTAAGCTCTCTATGGTTCCCTCAGCCATTGCAGAACTTATAGTCATTATCCATGGTTTGCATTTCTGCTGGATACGGGAGTGCAGAAAAGTCAAAGTAGTCACTAACTGTATTAAAGCTGTCAATTTAGTGACTCGATAGTGTGATGCCAGGCATCCCTTCAAAGACATTGTAGATGAGGCCCAGATGTTGGTCTCCAGAACCAAGAACATTGTTTTTCAGCACGTCCTGAGGGATAGGAATATATTGACAGATAATCTAACTAGAATGTCTCATGACTTAGAAGGAAATTTCTCTTTCTATGAGTAGCCACCACCTTCCCCGCAAGGGATGGCGTGGGAAGGGGTTATCATACCCCTTAAATTTTTGTACCTGGTTTTTATTTTTAATGGTATCCAGTTTTATATTAAAAAAGCTCATTTTTCAAAGTAATAAAGGATCCGAATTAACAATGTTGTTAGTCATGTGTCAATCACCAACGTAATAATACTTCATTTCATGTCCTATTAAAGTGGAGGTTTAATATGAAGACTTTACTGTCTCAATGACTTTATAAAAATTACCATAGAAGAAATTCCTTGGGCTTACTATTAATTTTCTTATAAAACTAGATCGTATAAATGGGTTTTTTTGGGGGTTTAATTATTACTTCTTAGTGCTGGATTAAGGCCCAAAAAATAACGAGCTAACTTTTTCTTGCACGGGCTGATTATGGGCCTCCCATGTCGTTGGTCCAAGAAGCTCGTATTTGTCTTAAAATCATTCTCCGGTGTGAATCTGTTGCTACATGAGTGGACATTTTCTCTCTAAAAATGTTGAGAAGATCATAAATGTATGATTTAATTATTAGTAATGAAACAGTGATATAAAAATTATATTTATAATTTTGTGCTTTCATAATTTTGGCGATGAAACCTAGAACAGTTTCATTCCAAGTAAAGCATTAATACAGGAGGAGATGCTTTCCTTGTTGGAATGAAACTGCGTTTAGTCAGAGCAATGAGGAAAGATGCAATGATTATGGTAAAGAGAGAGAGCTTGTCATGATTTTTCATCATTGCTTCCCTATATTTCCAAAAGCACAAAGGAGAGATTAACTCAAGCTAGCTTAGCTTGTGCCCTCTAAATATATACAAGTTGGATAGCTTTAGCAGATGAATTTCTCGCCGAAGTTACTGTTTTTTTAGAACACATTGAATTCAAATGGCTATATTTTAATGGATACTAGATAGATGGTATGATTATATATAGACGCGACAAGTTCCAAAGGAGTCGCAGCATCTCTGTGTCCAGAAAGATGATATTTTGTGGCCAAGGAACTCTCTCTCTCACACACCCACACACAGAGTATACCCAGTGGTCTGGTCCACGCCCACAAGTCCTTGTGCTTCTGCTTTTGATCACAGAAAAGCTGAGGAACTGGGGGAAAGTACTGCATGCAGTGAAAGTGAAGGACCTGAGATGAGCTTGGAATGCGCATTATTCTTTTGATTTTGGTTAGAAAAGAAGAGTGTGTGTGTGTGTTGTGAAGGACATGTAGGACAGCACTAGGGGTGATATACATGAATATGGGAATCTCATGATTGAACCAAAAACACAGGCAATGGTGCATAAAAGCAGCCATAGATCACACTAGACAGGACCCATATCTATCTCCTTTCCATTATTATTGTTTCAGTAACTTCACCATTGGCCCCAACCACTTCTCTCTCTGTAATTGTCCGTCTTTCTCAATCACCCACATTCTCTTCTTTTATATTGCTCTTGTACCAAACTCCTTCCGGCCATCCAAAGTTCAAAACACACACCAAACACACAATAATAAAGCTAACTAATGCTTTCTCCCCCAAGATGATCCTACGACCCCCTCCTTTTTCATATATATCAAATGTAATTATTATGAGTTGCAAGATCTTGATAGCGAAGGGAAGGAGGCTACGTAGAGAAGACTAATGAATTGCGTGCATTGGGCACCGTCCATACTTTTCCAGGGTCAATTAGTCAGATGTGTATTCCATATATAGAACAGGCTGAAGAATGCTATAGCGTAACTACTTGTGAGTCAAATAGAAGCAGAGGGCAAAAAGAGAGAAAATTCAGACTGAGTATTTAATTTGGCCTATTGATCACACATTATTGTCGGCAACAGTGAAGAGCCTTTTAATAATTTGTTTATTCATCTCAGTTCGGGATCCTTGGAGGGATCTGTCTTTTCACCATGAACCTCTCGCATAAAGTATTTTAGCGCTGAAGTATCCCTTTCAAGGACTGCTTACTGCCCTATAATCTTCAATATTAATAACCATAACATACAATTTTTTTTTAAAAAAAATTGTGGATAGTCCTTTCTATCTTTTCATGATAGAATACAACATTTCAGTCTTCCTTGTAATTAATTAAAGTAGTTGCTTATTAGAATAACACATCCAACGTCGCCATCTTATCCCTTTATTTGTAACTTGTTAGTCTCCGATCCCTGTCTTTCTCTTTCATGACGATTAAATATATGTGTGTATTATTGCATGTGGAAAACAGAATCATATATATACGGGATCTCTGGAGTGGTCATGTCCTTATTCAGTTCACTGTTTCTTTCCTTTTTCTTTTCATTTATTCTTTAATTCCCCTTTTGCAAAGGAAGTCCCATTTTTTATGATATATATGTTAATAGAGTCTAAATGTAGAGGGTGATCTGTGAACAGGAAATGAATGATGGGTTTGTAGGGCTGCATTGAAAATTGCCAAACACGAGACATGCGTCCTTATCTGACATCACCAAAGCGGGAAAAGAGCAGAAAGAAAACGGAGGTCAAACGTGAAGACTGGTAGCCCGGATTCTGCCTAACTCCTCCACACTGGTTTGGTGCTCATCCGCGGATTCAAAGAAGCCACGTTTCAAGTTTAACAAAAGAAAACAAAAAGGAAGCGTAAGTAAATGTTTCTGCAAATTAACTCTGAACTACTGCTACGTAATTATCTATATATATATACATGCGTGCCAATATCACACTAATTGAATAATGATGATGATAATCCAACGTTTCAGCTGAGACTTGGAACTTGAGTGACATGTGGCCCCCTGCTGTGAAATGCCAATATATAGCCTGCAGGGAGAGACTAGGAGGAGGGGAACACTGAGATGATGTGGAATCATTCAACTGCTACTATTCCAGCCTCAAGCACATGTAATTGCTCTATTAATCGTGACGTTTATTTGACGCAATTAAAGATTTCAACAACCAAATTATGGTTTCCTTATTAGTATGATTATTATTCATAATTATGTCACCGTTACCATTTATTTTCACTAATTACCCCCAATTATCTCTTTTCCCATCGAAGCATTAGCCAGAGATATATGCTAAAAAGGTTGTGTCGTTCAGAGCCTCTCTGGATGGTTAAACGACGCGCCTCGCAGTTGTGTGTGTGTTGACTGTGTTGCAGCATCAAATGCGGCAAGTACCGGAATGGCTTCGTTTGGAAACCCGTTGAGAAAATGGACACAGATTCCTAGGTACTTTATGTGAGAGGAATTTTGTCTCGGCTTGCGTAAGAATGGGTTTTGGGGGTCAAAACGGGGTTTCTAACTGAAACCCAAACGAAGCTAATAACGTAATTAAAGGGTACATAGATCCTTCTCTCGACCAATCCATGCACGTATATGATGCCGATAAGCGACCATTAATTCTAACTCAATTTTCAATAGGCGCAAAAAGAGGCCATCGCTGAAAATGAAGGGGCTGAAGATGTTGGCAGGAATAATTGTTTGAAGAGTCCACAAATAGATGAAAAAGAAAGTTGTGTATGAAATCTCCAAGATGTGGGCAGCAATTTTTTTAAACTTAATTCACCCCTATCTATTCTTATATTACATGTGCAAGTTAGGTTAACCGACGAATTTCTTACATGATGAAATAGATACCTTAAGTATGGATTGCACTTCCGACACTCAAGTCAAGGCAACAAAGATTTTTACATATTGATAATTTGACTTTATCTATGTGTGCACTCAAATAAAAAACAATGAGTTTGATATTGTTGTATGAAAATTATATCAAAATAGAAAGGTGGGGAGGTTATTTATAAAGTATGGAGAAATGTCTTGAAGTGGTACCTTTTGAAAAAATGTCTCTTCAATCAAAAGTAAAAATCATGCAACTTCAATAAAAAGTCTCAATTGTAGTTACTTTTCCATGAAGAGTTACATCTTTATGGTATGTAGGGATACATGACTTTAGAATTATAATCCTCTACGTAACCATCCAAATAAACTCTTTGTTTATGAGGATACAACCTTTCAAATAAACTCGTTATTCTATATATAACATTTAAAAATTAAGTCCATTCCTTTAAAAAATCACATTTCTTCATTTTAAAAATATTTCAGTAGATGATTAGATTAGAAAGTGTTGCAAATTAAACCTGATGAGGGACAAGGAATGGAACATAGCTGGCTAATTAAGCTACAGTTGGCATTAGTTCGAGTGGCTGGTCAATGATTAATTAAAGTGGTCGTTGGAATCCGTTATAAAAGTGATTTTACGTAAGTCGATATAAGTGTATGAGAGGATTTTTATCTCGATTCTTGTACAACATGAAACCCAAAATCCCCTTGAGCAACGAGCTTTCTCCTCCTTGGATTTAAAGAGATGTATTCCGATAGTCGCTAATAAGGGTGATATCAAGCCCACGTCTTTTCATCATCTACGTGCCACTGAGTTATAAAACTCTTGAAGCAGTTGAAGGCATATACAAAACAAAAAACAAGGGACAATGGGACTCAAACCAATGCGCTTGTGTATGGAAAATGTCTAGATTAAGATATATTTATATTTATTACGTTAACTTCTCTAATCACATGCATGTAGCCATGCATCTTACTTTTCAAATATTATCATTCAATTGTAAAATAGGATGTATAATTATGTATAAATAGATACAAGGAAGTTGATGTAAGCACGTATGGTGGTGGCCTGGTGGGTAGTTAATTTTCTTAGGGTGCAGGAACCCCTGGGTAACAGGAAACAGGGAAAGGGATAGTGGCTATCGATAATCACTTGTCTTTTCCTCATCATCTCCCAAAAAGGTTGCTATTCTCTCTCGCCTGAGCAAATCTTTCCTCCGAAAATGACCCTTCTGGAGCTTCCAGTGACCCAAACCAGTACTTACCTCTTCCAGTTTTGAAAATGACATTCAAGTATTCAAGGATCAACGTCCTGATTTTTGATCAAACTAAACGTTTGTTTAGATAGCTCGTTGGGAGAACAGACACAGATTTCGAGTAAATATATGAGTGGAATTTTGTCTCGATAAACGTAGGAATATAATGGATTTTGATTGCTCAAACGGGCTAACCAAACAAGCATTAAAACAGTAACGTTAGAGGCCGAAATGGCCCTACTTTTGATTACAAATACAACAATTCTTACAAATTACAGCAATTAGAGTGCCAGATATAAATTCTGAGACTTTCGCAATCGACACGTCATGTTTAAGATTTTTAGAAACTTAATTTAGAATATATAGGTGTTGCTATATGTAGTATGTACGCTTTAATTAAAATCCTGCTTGTCATTTCCCCCCATATTTCTTTAATTTCTAAGTCAAACTAATTAAAAATTTGCCCCCAGAAAATAAAAGAGATTAAAAGGTTACTTGAATAGTACGTCATGCAAAAAAAAATTAATTGAGAAACGGCGAAGAAAGAAAATATCACTCAATCGAAAATATATAAAATCGTTTTACTTGGTAGAAAAAAAGGGAATATTCACCACAATTTCAATGATATTAGCAACCTATAATTCGCACGTATCGAAAGGTCCACCAATCAATTTTATATTACTTTACTTCCAACACTTTCAAAAAGCGTAGTTCAACACAGCAAACTGACGAAGTTGGGATTGGTTGAGTCGACGGATAAAACGCAGAAAAATATAAGGCCTTGTGTAGAAGTTGTTTAAGCACCAGAAAGCAAAATTCCTCTTACAAATTGTACATGATGGCCCGTTTGATTAAGCTTTTGAAGAATTCAAACGTTTGTTTAGTAACGTTTTTTCGTAAAATAAGATAATATCCTTTGTATATTTATCTCGATTTACGTAAAATTACTTTTATACATCGTTCACAAACTGGTTATATTGAAAAATTAACCTGTAAGATGAATAAATGAAAATATCGATTTCAATATTGGCAGTACACCGAAGTATAAAATATATAGGCTCCGTTTGTTTTATCCGTTGGCACAACGGGTGCGCTTACTGAGACACTTTTCTTCTCACATAAATTACCTATGAATCTGTGTCCGTTTTCCCAACGGGCTATCCAAACGAGCCATAATAGCAAATCTACATGGCTCGCAATAAATAATGTAAGCAAATAATTAAACTAAACACAAAATAAGGAGAAAAATAATTACATGCAGCGGGCACATTGTTTCACTAGAATTCCAATGCCGTGAGGCTGAAAATTTTAAAAACGATGACTATGTTTTTGTCGTTTTAGACAGTTGCGTACGTCTTACGTCACTTTACCATTTAGATCCAGACAAGCGACGGCGAACAGGATAGCCTACGTGGTGTCGCTGGACATGGCAAACGCATCGACGCATGAGAACCGTTGAGAGGGAATGATCTGACGGATGAAGGCGCAGCACGACGAGGGTGAGGTTCAAAAGTTGCTTGGGCCTCACTTCAACCGAGGGCACAATAAGTTTGAAAAAGGAGGAAATAGAATGAAAAGAAGAAAGCAAGTTGGGGGCAATGGAGGGGGGACACGTGGACAAAGGAAGGAGGCCGACAGGGAGAAGTCCATAGATAAATCCGCATTTAAAGAAAAAGGGAGGTTGCCTGTAGAGCCACCTCTCTTTTGCAATTGGTTGCTTTGTTGACCTTTTCTGGCGCGAGTGGGGCCCGCTCTATTCGTGGCATTGCGCTACGTAATTAAAAAGCAGCGGGCCCCACCCCAATAAGAGGAAAACCGAATCTCCCGGACAAGAGTACGTGGGTTGACGCGCCTATGGAGTGGGGACCACCCCTCCCCCCCGCAACACTCCAAATTCTCCTATCCCCCACACCAAACCGAACAGCAGGAAAATTAGCACTTTAACTCGGACCACCGTCCCAGATTAAGTCTAAAAGATGGCTATAAATAAAGGCACCTGATCTTCCATTCTGGTTAATTAATAGTAATAATACAAACATCATAGGATGCCAGATTCACTTTTAGGGAGAAAATCGACTTCCCAATTGAGAAATATGGGAGGATGACTCGATCGGGCTGTCATGATGAGGAGCTACAATTAAATCGATCGCTTATGTCAGAAACATTCACTGTTAATGTAGGCAAGTGCTTTGGTGTGACAGATATGGTTGGAAAAATTAATAAAAGCTAGCTGTCTTAATTAGGTGCCTACAAAATAATTGGAGATAAATTTGAGGAATACCCGCCACTGTAATAATGAACGTAACAACTAATTAATAGTTTCAAAGGATGGTCGTTGACCTTAACGGGTCCTTCTCACACACTACCATGCATGTTTGTCAAGCGAAGAAGGTAGCTATTGTCTACTTCAAACTTGATTAAAATTCCTTTGGCTGAGCTCTTAGATCTCCAGCCAGCAGGTACGAAAATTAGGACCGTATGTGTTAAAAAGTTTTATGGGGATGGCTGTATGTTAAATGACTTGAAAAGGAAAAGGCAGATAAAAACATAAACGCGACTAAAGCAAGAGCATAATATAGAAGCACGCGTGAGGAGGTGCCATTGAATGCCATATTAATTTCCAAAACAGACCAGACAATGTGTACATTGGTGCGTTTCTCTTTTTTTCCCTGGTTAACGGTGAAAACTTGAAACAACAATCTGGGGAAGTAGCAGTACGTAGTAGCAATTAACGAGGACGGCGCCACCACGTGTATACAGCAGATATTAATTAATTAGGTGGGAATTAAAAGAGAGGATTGCAACGGCGGGAGAGAACAAGAGAAGTAGAAGCATGCATGTGTGAGAGCAGATGGAAGCACATGGAGATGCATGATTGCGTGCCCTGTGATGGCCAAGATAAGCGGAAGCTGTCTCTGTTATTTCGCCTTCTTCATGTTTCTATTACGACTATCATCCTACCCTCCAAAATCCATTTAGGGTTTTTGCTTTCCTGTGTCTTATCCACTTCATTTCTCTGGGGATATATATATTCCTCCACTTCTATTTTATTACCCTTCTGGATCATGCTGTAAACCATGCCTTATATTTAGGATTGGGATTGGGGAGAGTACTATGTTTTCTTTTTATTTATTTATTGTCTGTATGGCTGTTTGGTCTGTATATAACTGGAGCTAGCCTGGTACTGTATATCCTTGAATTTCAGAAGACCCAAACATGAAACATGATTTTTTTTGTACCTAACATAAAATTTAAACTTTATATGATGTTCCGTTCTCAGTATATCGTTGTTGTTACAATCGTGTTTTAAAATTGAACACGAGCAAGACGCCAGTAAATGTTCAAACTATTAGAGTATATATGAGAGAAGAGAGTTCATTCAACAGCACAGAGGGAAGACACAGACATGCGACATTAAGCAAATAATGTTAACTTGAAATGAGAGTAAAGCAAGGCCTGTTTATATACGCACGACCGACCTAGTACCCATATAGGGAAACGATAGAGAAGTACTTTTATAATTTACGAAGTGAATATATGAAGGATATTATTTTGATTTGCGAAAAAACACTATTGAACGTGTTTTTAGGAAGCCAAACGCTCTCCCAAATGGGCATATAATCAATTGTCAAACTTCATGATTTTAAACTGTGACTAAACTGACTCGAGAGAAAATTACCATTTTCTCTAGACACTAAACACCGATATAATTGTATATAACGATGTTAATTTTCATCTTCTGACCTATACCAAAGCCGTACTGATGATGATGTTTACACACGACGTATTGCAAACTCAAGGATGCAATTAAGTTAAGGAATGATACAAGGGATTGGGATATAATTAGCATATGTGTTTCAGATCAGGTGTATATGATTATTGGTTCCTTGATAAAATGAAGCAAATCAACCTAGGAATCCTAAACAAACATACTTATTTAGAAATCTCCCAGAATACAACACTAGTTTATAAACAGAAGTCATGCACATGCTGAGGGGTGATGAGGAGGGGATTAATTAAATATAGAACGTAAAAAATTGTTGGCTTGGGGCAAAGGACAGGATAAGGAGAAGGTGGGGAAAAGAAGGGAAAGCGACAAGAGGATGTATCACATATGAACGTGTAATTCAATGAACTTGACCATCAAGCTACATGGCACACACAAATATAAATAGATATGGTGGGGGAAAAAGAAGTGACCGATATGAGACCAATTAAGTTACCATAAAGCAAAACAAAAGCAGAGGGGTCGGCAGAAGTTGGGGTAGAATAAAAGCTGTCTGATTCAAAATTACAGTCCATGCATATACAGCCACATACACATATAACAGAAGCAATATCTGTATACATACACATCTTCTGATCTTCACATATTCATTATATATGGATGAGTTTATTTTGGGGAAGGAGGGTCAATGGTTCAAAATGGGTGTTACGTATCGATGCAAGTAGGCAAACATGTGATGGTGAGAGTGGAAGAAGAGGCAACAAGGTCGTGGTTAAGTAGGTACAAGGTGAAAGGGTGGACCCATCACTTCTGCGGAAATATTGATTAGGGTTCTTTATAATATTTGGTCTTTACTTCTCACTCCCTCTCTCTAACCCAATCACATTAGTTGCGTCTTCAGACGGGTATTACCTTCCCTCCAAGCCAGAACCAAAAAAAAAAAAAAACAAAGAAAGAATCACATTGTAGATATCACCAAACACCCTCTTTTGTTTCTATTCAAACAAAGGGGTCCACCTCTTTGTCGCACTTATGACTTAGCCCCCCCAACATCCCCCTCGCTCTCTCCCTGCCTTACATTCTCAACTATACACACAGCTCATAATTTCTTGTACTGATTTTAGATTTGAATCTTGTAGGGTTTGAAAATTTTCATTTTTTGTGGATATTGATCTGAATGTGATGATGTTTTGTATGGGTGTGTATTATTTCTTTAATTTGTCAGTCTTATTTCTGGCCTTCTTAAAAATATGTGGTGATCGATATTGTAACTGTTAGGTTTTTGTTGTGATAATTGAATATGGGCGCAAATATGTGACTTAGACGAACTTGATGCTATCTATTTCCCCAAACCGACGTACTTCAATTCATCCTCTGCAACATCCTTTACCTGGCTTCTTTTGAGAATTTTTTAAGCAAGAAATCTTATACCTTTCCCACGGTTCTCTTCCTCTCAAGTCATTATCTCGATAAAAGAAATTCAAACTAATATATATGTGTGTGTATGAGAATTGTGAGATACAGCAGGCACACACAGCAGCAACACTAGGGACCATAATACCCACTCGAAAAATCCCCTTTTGAATATATACATATGTATAATTGATTAAAATGTCACGTCCACATGAATGGAATAAGTGGGATGGATAGTATAAGGAGGTAATAAAGACCTCTGAGATCAATTACTGTGATGTGATGTGTGCCACTTTGTGGTTTAAGTTCAAATCAGCAGAATCGAGTTCCATTTTGAGGGACACAAAGTACGGTCATGTGCCCACAAAAGTTTGTAATCTTCAGCAAGTGATGTTACAATTATTTATATGAGCTAAATTAATAGCCTTGGGTTAAACATTCAATGAGCCGATAATTAATACAAAGCGTGAATTGGGGGATTTTTTTTAACCCTCTGTCAAACTTCTGAAATGCTTTTGTTCAAGGACATGAACGGTAATAATTGATTAATTCTGTGTCACCATCACGATGATAACTTCCACCTTAGATTCTAGGATTCCATAATGTACTACTTTTCCAAAGCTTGCATACTCAGGGGCATGCATTCAGTAATTATGAGAGAGCCCGCACACACGCATATATATATATATATATATATAAGCCCTTGCTAAATCTAAAGGGGGAATTTTAGCTTTTTCTTATTTTTGAGTTATTTTCGCTCCCGATCTTGGAATGTACATAAATACACAAATAATCAGAATTTTTTTTTCTATACTCGTATTTACTGTACATGACTCTGCGCCCTTCAAATTCTGAAAGATTTTCATGAGATGTCATCTTCATCTTTAATTTGTCACCATCTTTACTTTTCTGTGGAGCCTCACTTAAATTTGATCAAAAAATGTAAAAAGTAAAAGAGGAGCTTCCACCCTTTGGATAAAAGGAGGGTTCATTAAGAGCAGCACGCTTATATATGTATAGATATATATATATATTACAATGTGTTTGGGATATTAATATAAAAACATTAAATTATATAGGAAGGAGTCAAATACAATATTCCCCCATCAAGTCCGTGGTGTAAGTACATATTTCTCCTTGTCCGCGAACTATATTATTGTGTGTGTGAAACTGATAAGAAAGGGTCAACCACATGAAATCTTACAAAGACAATAAAACAATGAAGGAGATAGCTTTTGTGGTGTAATGAGAAAAAGGGAGAGGGAGAAAGATATCGTTATGCAAGTCTTTGATCATCTTTGTGTACATTCAAGTACACACCATATTCTGACAGCTGAATAATACTCACAACAATCACCCAATCTAAAACCCTTTTCCTCTGGTTTTTACAGGTGTCGGTGCGTGGAAGAAGATCCCTCCAACTTGGGTGAAAAAACCAGTCTGATCTGTTCATTGTCTAGTTCAGTCGCAACAAAAAAGTTCTCAATTTGTGAGTTTTCGTGAAAGATAGACGCATGATATAATAAATTCCCATTTGACAACGTTGATCTCCCCGAGAACATGACAGCTTCGCTACAACAACAAAGAGAAACACAGACCATTCATAGGAACCCCCTCTATTCAGAAAACCTACCCACCCACCCTCCCTGCGTAGTTTTCTGGGTAAAAATATGAATATCAGTTTCGTGAAAACAATGTTTCACAATTTTAGTCCTATTAACATCATACGCCTTCATCCTATGACGCCTCCTTCTCTTCCCGTACCAGTTACTGATGGCGATGGACTCCTTTCAAAGGTTGTTACGCGGAAAAAAATGATTAATGGTACGTATAGCAATTATTTAAATATATATATATATGTAGTTCAGAATATATATGTGTGTGTTAAATTATTGATTATTGGTTATTCTGTGCCTTTCCGTGCCAATGATGGGATTACCTCATACCCTTTCTAGAGTTATATCTTATTATTATATATTTGGTCGTTCGTTTTCATTCCTTGTCAATTATTTTATTTATTTTAATCTATCATGGGAGAAGGAATTTCTTTGTTTTTTTCTGTTCTGCGATCTTTGGTTGTTCCATTTAGTGATCCTTTGGGCGCCATCAAAGAATATTGATGAAAACGCAGACAGTTTGAAAATAAGAGGAGAATTCTTTTTAAAATTATTATTCCCTGGTTTATATACCCACATTAAAAGACAGAAAATAATTTATAGATATCAAAGCAGCAAGAGCTACAGACACATACATACATGTTCGTGTGTGTGTGTGTTTGCACGCTTTTGTTTATTGATGATAATGATGATGTGGTGATGGTTGCGGTAGGTCTGATGCATGGAGCCGGGGTGGGACCTTTCATCGGAGGGCTCATGATTCACATACACACATGTACATGCATTTGATTGGGGCCCTCTTCTATTTTCCGGAATTACCATAACACTGCAAAATCCGTGAGCTTATTGGAATAGCAGTATAAACTGTGAGTGATAATTAAAAGCTAGGAATTCGTCATGGAGGAATTAGCATAATTGACAGCATTAGGACCAGAGTAATATATTTGAGGTTTGAAGGCATTAAAGATGGAGTTAGGGCAGCTGGGTCTGTGTTTCTTGGCGATTCAATGGCGTTATCTTGGAACTCAGGCGTCCCAACCAGACCCAAAAAAAAAAGGGAAACTGTGAAAACGACAAGGAGATATTTAATGGAGAAAAAAAGAGCTGGGAGATCCTTCCACCCCACCCGCTTCATAATCCTTTCCTCTTTCTTTTTTTAATAATAATTAAATAAACTTTGTGGAAGAGGACGTCTCCTCGTTTTTCAGCTGTTTGGATCTTCTGTTCTGACACACCTCATCATTTCCTTCATAATCTTTTTCTTTTTAAAATAAATAATGCTTCCATGAGTGAGCACACACACATCCACCCTTCTATGCTCTATCTCTCTCCCTCCCACCCCTCCCTCCCTCCCTCCCCTCTCTCTCTCTCTCTGCGTATCCTCCCAAAAGTTGTTGATTTCTCATTCATCCAGGGGTGCTAGGCTGCGTCAAGTGATTTTGAAATGAGGGGGTCAAATCAAAACAAGTTCCTCTGCAACTTTCATCTATTCCCAGGTACTTCTCTCTCTCTCTCTCTCAGCCAAAAAAAGAAGAAGAAAGACCACCAACAACAATAAAAAGAGTTAAATACGCAGTGGTCCTTGTTGAAAATTCCCCAGTCCTCCCCGTCTCACAATTTTAAGCATGGGTTCCAAAAAGGAATAAAAAAACTGTAATTTTGGGGTGAAGGGAAGTGAGTAGTGGATAAGGAGGTGAATAAAGATGGGTATCTTTCTGGCAAGTCTTTTTAAGCCCATCCCTCTCTTCAACTCTTTTTCCCCTTTTCAGCTGGGGTTGGAGTTGCAGAGATTTGAGTGTGACACTGTGTTTTCCCCTTCGTAACTGAAGCCACTGGTACAATCCCAAACATATTAGAGAGAGACAGAAAAGGTAGGGTTTTGATCCGTCTATTTCTACTGCTCCGTTCTCATGTATGTATGTTACCCATAACTCTCTAGCTTTTAGTGGGCGAGCCTGTGTGCATGTCTCTCTTTTCTCTTAGGTTTTGGGTCGTTGTAACTCAAATTCTCTTCTTTCCCCTTGCAGTGCAGGGACGATGATGAAGCACGTGCCCTCTCTATCTCTTATTTCCCTCGCACCAGGTACTCACTCTACTTACTACTTCTTCTTCCTTATCATTAACTCATAAATAATGAGTTCCCCTCCTTTCCTTTTTATCTGTCCTCCTCCCTCTGCCTCTTCTTAGTTACCCCTATATCTCCTTCTGCCTTCTACAACCCTACACACATCACTTTCCATTCCTTCCTTCTCTCCAACTTCTTGGAAACACCGCCATCATCATCCTCAGCTGATCCCATCCAACTCCTCTCTGCAACTTTGCAATACATAAATGAGAGTTTTGTGAATTTGAGTGTCTGAGTTCATGAATCTATACATACACAGAGACCTCTGCTAGAACCAATTTACATGCTTTGGAGGAGGATCCATATCCTGTTTTCTTCTTCAGTCTTGACTGTATTTTTTCTCAGGACTTTTTTGAGAAGACCGGCTCCGTCACGGTGGATTTAAGCTTCTATAATTCCGCTCATCATGTGTGTAATAGCGTAATTCACGAGGTTAAAGGTGATTGATTATACATCGGTCTTAAATTTAATTTTAAATAGGCATGCTGTGTCTCCAAACTGGGTAGAGGGATGAGATGGGGTAGACGATTCGTGGGTCTGTGAAGTTATTTTTGGTTGAAGGAGGTTGAGAGTCTGAGAAGCTAACTGACCTGCTCTGTTTCCAGTGAAGTGACGAGTGAAGAGATCGATGGCGACGTACTTCCACGGTAATTCAGAAATCCAAGCAGCCGACGGCCTCCAAACTCTTGTACTCATGAACCCAGGCTACATACAGTACTCCGACACGCCTCCACCGCAACCATCGCAGCATCCTGGCAACCTTGTCTTCCTCAATTCTGCCAACAACTCGCTCCCTCCCCAAACCCTACAACACGCGCCTCCGTCCCACACCCAACAATTCGTCGGTATCCCTCTCCCTGCCGCCTCCTCCCAAGACCCCATGCATCATCCCCATCACGATCTCTCTGCTCTGCATGGATTCGTGCCCCGCATGCAGTACAACCTGTGGAGCACAGTTAACTCGAACGCGGCGGCGAGTGATACCCCTCGCTCTCAGCAGGGTCTGTCCCTCAGCCTTTCCTCTCAGCAGGCAGGGCTGGGGTCTTTCCGGGTCGAGCGTGATGTACCGTCGCAGGGTCAGGCGCCCGCTATGTCAGGGGATGAAGTGCGCGGGTCAGGTGGTTCGTCGTCTTCGGCGTCCGGGGTTACTAATGGCGTTTCAGGGATTCAGAGCGTGCTTCTGGGCTCTAAGTATTTGAAGGCAGCCCAGGAACTTCTAGACCAGGTCGTGAACGTCAACGATGGCATGAAGAACGAAATGACAAAGAAAAGCAGCAGCGAGGCAAAGGCGATCAAAGAGTCTTCCACGGCGGCAAGTGGAGATGCTTCACCCGGCGGAGAGGGAAGCGCCAAGCCGAGCTCTGAGCTCTCAACTGCGGAGAAACAAGATATTCAGATGAAGAAGGCAAAGTTAATCAGCATGCTTGACGAGGTATGCCACTAGTTCCACGTGTTTAATTTTTTTTAAAAGGTTAAAAATTCGAGATTTTCTAATCATCTGGATTTGGGATATTTAAAATTGATCCTTTTGTGTTTGTTACTTGAAGGTGGAGCAGAGGTACAGACAGTATCACCATCAGATGCAGATAGTGAGTTCTTCATTTGAACAAGCTGCTGGATTTGGGTCGGCGAGAACATACACAGCACTCGCACTTCAAACGATATCGAAGCAATTTCGGTGTTTGAAAGATGCAATATTGGGGCAAATTCGAGCTGCCAACAAGAGCTTAGGAGAGGAAGATTGCTTTGGTACGAAAATGGAAGGTTCAAGGCTTAAATACGTGGATCATCATCTACGCCAACAGAGAGCTCTCCAACAGTTGGGAATGATCCAGCACAATGCTTGGAGACCCCAGAGAGGATTGCCTGAAAGATCTGTTTCTGTTCTTCGCGCTTGGCTCTTTGAGCACTTCCTCCACCCGTAAGCATCTCCAATTCTAGCTTCAACTTCCCGATCAAACATTCTGCTTTTTCTCAACTGTATGTTTTGATGCCACTATGTTGTTTGGTTTCAGTTACCCCAAGGACTCAGACAAACACATGCTTGCAAAACAAACAGGGCTCACCAGGAGCCAGGTGCTTAATTATAGTCTTCTCTGTTTTGAGCAATTATGTCTTTTAATTATAGCATTAATCCTGTTTGTTAACCAAGTTTTACAACGGTACAGGTCTCAAATTGGTTCATAAATGCCCGAGTCCGATTGTGGAAGCCGATGGTGGAAGAGATGTACTTGGAGGAGATGAAGGAGCACGAACAGAACGGTGGGGATGAGAAATCAAGCAAAAGTAGTGAAGATCCTTCCATGGCAGCCGCACAAGAGAGATCTCCTGCCTCTGCTACTGAGCTCAAAAGCTTGAATTTCAAACAAGACATTTCCACAAGCCCCAACACTCCAACAGTCTCAGGATCTACGCCATCAACATCACCAGTTGCAGGAAATGCAAGAAACCAACCAGGGTTCAGCTTCATGGGGACTTCAGAGCTACATGGGATCGCACAACTGAGTCCCAAGAAACCAAGGAACCGTGATATTCTGCACTCCACAATTAACGCTGATATGAAGCCTGATGGTGCAGGGAATGGTCAAATCTCCATGAAATTTGGCGATGAGAGGCAGAGCAGAGATGGGTACTCATTCATGGGAAATCAGACGAACTTCATTGGTGGATTTGGGCAATACCCAATCACAGAGATTGATAGGTTTGAGGCAGAGCAATTCACACCAAGGTTCTCCGGTAATAATGGGGTTTCCCTCACTCTTGGTCTTCCCCACTGCGACTCATTATCTGCAGCAACGCATCAAACATTCCTTCCAAACCAGAGCATTCAACTTGGGAGAAGGATGGAGCTGGGTGAAGTAAACGAGTTAGGTGGCATAAACACTTCAAATGCCCTCTCTTCAGCTGCATTTGAGAACATCAATATGCAGAACCCCAAGAAGTTTGCGCAATTGTTGCCAGACTTTGTGGCTTGAATAAGACATTAATTAAAACGAGACTGGTGGGTCTCTCATAGTATTCTTGGGGGGGGGGGGTTATAGCGAAGAATCCATGGTGTTGTAAAGAAAGAAGGAAATTTATATTAGTATAGGTTTATAGTTTTATACCCTGCAAAAAACCATTTGAGTTCTAAGATGGCCAGGCTAGCTTAGGATTTGAGATTACATGTTTGAGGATTGTATATTATTTTTGTAAGCTTTGAAGATATGGGATCGATGGGTTGATCGTGTCATATAGTTTTTATTTGGGAAAATTACAAATATATCTTGATTGGGGGTGGTTCATGTGCTGCGATTACTGATGATTGTATTGTGCCCATCGTCCGTGTAAGAAAACAGAACTTCTTCCTTTTTTTTCTGCGTAGGAAAATCGGCAGGTGAGCTATAAATCTGGCTGCCTATAAAATCATTCCATGTGAAATGAACTCGTCATCTCCACCAAAACAGTTCTCAAATTAAATGAACCCGTGATTGTTTAATTTAGATATTAGGGTTGAAGTGCAGCCACATCATGAAAACATGAAAAGTATGTGCTTGTTTGACAACATCGTTGCCAAAACGGTGCACATAAGCCGAGACAAAACCATCTTGAAATCTGTAAAAACCATATCGAAATTTATAAAAATCATCTTGAAATCCGTAAAACCATCTCAAAATCCACAAAATGCCTCGGAATCTGTAAAATCCATTCTCCCTACGGAGTTCCCAAACACACACTATGTTTGTTGTAAGATTGTGGGGTTATTAATCATTATATTCCTTAATATAAGAATCATATGCCTAATTTTGGCTTATTAACTTCTAGTGTTTAACTAGAACTGAATAATTGAACCACACTGATAAAATTGTGATTTGTGAACTGAACTCCCTCGTCTAAGGCGTAATTTCTTGAGCAAAAGCTTTATAAACCTAATGTAAACATCCGAGTTTAACTAGTCCTAAAGCACAATCTGCATAAACTATATAAGCCGTGAAAAAAGAACAGAACAAGACACCAAAATAGAATCACGCGTAGAGATATCCATGATCCTACGTAGCTAAAGTTCTTTGTTTGGCATACACTGGATCCAACTCTGATATGGGGGGAGGAAAGAAAAGGACAGAGATTAAATTGTAGTTAACTAATAATGCAAAGGATAAGGATGTTGGATAAAGGATAAGCACAAGCAAGCTCCACTTGTTCAAAGATTTCCGCTTCAGCTAAGCTATGCGGGCTTTAATGGTATAATAATGCTGTTACTTAATGCTGATATGTAAAATATCATTGTTATCCTCTGCTGCGTAAATGTGGCGACTTAATGAGCAAACAAAAGTCAAACCATGTGCCTCTTTTTTAACATCTTTATTGACTATGGCTTCCTCATATGCATTAATAATTTCATTTCCATTTATTTAATAATACGACTGGGTTCCGACGTCCTTTTTTTTTTTAATCGTTGTTGTATTAATGGACCATCAGTGGGCTTTTGAAGGAGTTTCAAACAAACAACAGCCCAGACGAAACAACAGAATAATACTTGCAGCATCCAACAGGTCAAGCTTACAGATTTCCAAGAATATAACATTCTTTCTAGTAATGCTAAATACCTATCAATGTTTAAATTCTCGTTAACACTTGTATCAACAGGCCGAAGATAAAGATAATGTACTCAGACCCACGACAAAATGGGCTCCGCTTACTAGATACTCTAACAGGAAATCAGTGTATCTAAGTTAATCAAGGCCCATTATATCATTTGCCCGGCCCATTGACCCAGTCAACCTTTAAGATTAAAGTTGTATGTTAGGCTCAACAAACATGCTTATTATTTTAAGTCACGCGGTAATCTCAGAATAATAATCGAGAATCTCGTGAGACATTTGCATCTAATTAGAGTTGATACAAGAACTGTGAAATTTCGTTTCATTTTTTCATTATCAATATATCTGTATCCGGTACGTAACTTCACATACTTGATATTTTGCTCTGTTTGTTTCTGGGTTGAAAGTTGTGTGTTCTGATTTTCATTAGTAGGTCGAAGTCTTCGCCTTTGACGTAATTTTTTTTTTCAGTCATCTCTGTTATTAGAGTTTTCTTCTTCCATGGTCAAATATTCGTTAATAAAGTTTAAGGGTAGCGTTATCTTTTCCCCAAAAGATAAAAAGCTGATGAACTACCCTGATATAACAACTTTACACAAGATGTATGTACATGATATAGCTTGGTAAATATCGAAGCCTGAGGCAGGTTGAAGCAACGTTTTGAAGGCGTAAGCGTACATGGAAAAGTATGGAAAATTTGCAGACCTGCGAGGAAACAAAAATTCCTACCATACAAATACCTAGACGCAACAGAGCCATGCATGCAATGCCGAGGTTGAAATTGGATGAGGCTAATGCTTGTTTGTTTTACACGTTCAAAACACGTTGTACGTAAATTGAGATAAAACTCTTCTCACATATTTATCTCAGAATCCGTAAAATCACTCTCCTAACATATTCCTAAACACGCACTTAACTTAATCAAGGACTACGTTTCTTCATTGGCGTTTTGTCGTCACGTTACTGTGTTACGAGATGAAGGGTCGAATGACGGTGGACAGTGACAATCAGAAACGTAACGACCACCTCTAAATTGTCAAAACACGTTCCCTTTTGATCGTACAATGACAAAGTGATTAACACACTTGGCTGGGCTCAATGCTTAGGAGAAAGTTGACTGACGACAAACACATGCATTGAAGCAAGAGTAGAGAAGTCGCCTGAAATGGATGGGGATTTTCAAAAAGGAGACAAATTTGAAGTGGCTCTGTGTTGTGGGGGCTTGCTAGGCTGTTCCTGCAAATAGACAACAACGTTGACTTAGAATTACGAATCATGAGAAATACATATATGAAGAATATTATGACAATTCAAATGACCAGCCGGCTTTGTTGTCCTACTAGATCCTTCTAATCCCTCCTTGCACGCCATTATATATTCTTCCTTTAATTCGTGTGTGTATATATATATATATTTCTCTCTGTACGTATAGATCTCTGAAAATAATCTAAAATGTCAATTAATTAACGTGATGCTTTAAAGTTATTTGATCAATGTTGAAGTTATACTTATACCTCAGTTCGAATGAGCAGCTAAAGTTCTAGCATTCATGTACATCCGTAATTCATAGAATTGGGATTTGGTTATTGCTTATTTAAACTTGGAATTATATAGACCTCTTCACAACGAGCCTGCTCTCATTTTTGTCATTTAGTTATACATCCCCAATAATTAAGCGTATATTATGACAACCAGATCTCTATTATTCAACTCATGATTGGTTTGTTTATTTCTTTTCGGACCCCGGCTACTAGAATGGGAAGGGAAATTATAAATTATAAACATTGTGTATGTGTGCGTGTGTGAAAAGAAATTAATCACCCATCATAAAATACACACATATAAATGATTATTTATATATATATGTGTGTGAATTCAGATAGGATCTATAATGGCGAACACTGGTACTAGTCTCAAACTTCACGTACTAGCATAAGACAGAACAATTGCTTATGAGAGTAGGACGGTTGAAGATATACAGTATGGGCTGGTGTACCTAATAATACTCCTATGGCCCCTTAATACAAGATTTATTGTCTTATACTAAAGAGCGGGTGAATATTATACCGTGTATGTTTGGGAAGAACTTCTTCTAAACGGTAGTTGTAAGTCTAGACAAAACCATCTCGAAATTTATAAAAAAATCTTGATCTATACATTCTTATTAGATTCTGTAAATTCTTCTCACACAGGATTGATTGGCTAGCTCCTATAGTCAGACCCTGGAAGAAAATGGAGGAGATTAATTAAGCAGGCATACGTGTTGGATTGGGCAGAAGAGGAAGAAGAAGCAGATTAATTGAATGAAAGATGAGGAGGCGTTAACTAGGATGATGGGTGGGGATTGCGCGTACGATCCATCTGAGTAAACTTGCCCGTTTACTTGGGTCTTCCCTTTTGACTGCCTGTGGAATTTCAATCACACCTCAATTACTTACTCAATAAAAAAATCCCGAATTAAAAAAAAAACATAGTACCATTCACATTTTTACGTTGTTTCAATCGAGTATCTAGTTTCCCTCTCTTTATAGCCCTGCTTGTCCTGTTCGCCACAAATACATATTAGACCCGTTTAGAAACGCGATAGAAAAGTACTTTCACACAAACTGATGTAAATATGTGAAGGAAATTATCTCGTTTTACGAAAAAATACTGTTGAAAAGTACGTTTGACTTTTAAAAATATTGTTCCAAACATACCCATTCAAGTAATAAATTACTCTCTGCATTATTGGCTTCCTTCGATCATGTCCACCATAATAATTGCCCCTCGCTTTTGAATTCCTTCATGTACAAGTATTAATTGAACCAACCCCTCCCATCTCTTTTTCAAGATATGATGACAGTTTGCGTTCACAAACACACATCAGATTGACCCTGCATCTTCGTTTAGTATCGGATGAGTTCTTTATGAAGCAGCATTTTGTATTTTGTACCTTTCTTTTCCCTTCAGAAACATGTGATTGGTAAGAATGTCTTGACAATAAATTCATTTATTCATTTTTCATATCGTCTTTGCTATCTAGTTGTGAGAATAATAAATAATTTTTCTTATTAACAACCGTACCGACCACATAATAAATAAAAAATTAACTAACAAGTGTTGATCCATAAGAGGTTTTGGCTGCTTAAGCACGGTACCCCAAATTTGAATGTGTTAATATGGGAAAATCCTTTGAAAGAGTTGTTCTTAATTGAGTCAAACTAACGTGATTCAGCCTAATAGTCATATTAAAAGAAATGAAAAATTAGCTAGAGAAGGGTAAATGAAAGAAGATGCTGTCCGAATAGTGTATCAATAATCTAAATGCAGTTGAGGGGGGAACCGAAAACGGTAGAGAAAGCCAAAGTAGTGTCTGGTGCGTCAAACAATTGGGAATATATATATATATATATATATATAACAAAGGTCCCTAGCTATAATGTGAAACACAGGTATTTTAATCAATTCGTGAGAATTATGACACAAGAAAATGATTTATCGCATGGTTGCAGCCAACAACCTAGGTAATGTTGGCCAAGGTGTGGCATCAATTGTCTCATGACTGAGATCTGAGGGGCCAAGTCATAGTCGAACCATGGCGCTTAGGCGTCTGCTCTACTGTGGGTTAAAGAAATAGAGTTGCACCCTAACTAAAAGTTATAGCTTTTGGCCAAGTGGTAAGCGCTTGATCCTAACAATTGGTATCAGAGCCAAGGTCATGGGTTCAATTCCTAGCAGAACAATTGTTGAGGGGGATTGTTGGCTAAGGTGTGGCATCAATTGTCTCATGATGGAGGCCCAAGGGGTTAAGTTATAGTCGAACCATGGTGCTTGGGCATCTGCTCTACTATAGGTTATGGAAATAGAGTTGCGCCCTAACTAAAAGTTATAACTTTTAGTCTAATCGTAAGCGCTTGATCCTAACAGATAATGCATGCGACCATATTCTTAAAAAAGACATGTCCTAGCTCAAAACGTTCAACACACACAAACCCATGTTAAAGTGAGAACCATGAAGCAAATTTTGATACATAACAAAGAATATCCTGATTAAGGATACGTCTGTAGAAGGTAATTGTCGCTAGTTCACTTAATGTCCCATTGGAAGGGCCAAAAACCCTATGGATCGACATAAACAAAACTACCCCCACA
The DNA here is from genome assembly GCA_025593235.1 of Vachellia pachyceras. Taxonomy (NCBI): domain Eukaryota; kingdom Viridiplantae; phylum Streptophyta; class Magnoliopsida; order Fabales; family Fabaceae; genus Vachellia; species Vachellia pachyceras. The sequence goes on along the minus strand of JANTPZ010090235.1, from coordinate 11,057 downwards.
ATTCCGTGTGCCTCAGCGTAGGCTTTTTGTTATTTCACCATTTTTTTCCTTTGACCGCCCAACACTCCCTCTCTTGGGACGTATGGAGCACTCCCCCCCTATTGAATTCTGACACGTTACTTTTATATTCTTTGTTTTTAACCCTTGACCACCCTCTCATCTCCTTCACCCTGTCTCTCTCATCAATTGTCAATAAAGCCGCATTCTCTTACTACTCCTTCTCCTTCTTCCCTTCACACCCAACCTTCTTCCCTTTCATATATATGTTGCCATTCTTCTCTGCGAGCTAAAGACTAATCACACCCAAACTAACTCTCGGCTTCTTTCATTCTTGGCATCTGATGGATCAAGTTGAGATTCCTGAGTATTTTATATGCCCCATATCCCTCCAAATAATGAAAGATCCTGTTACTGCTGTTACGGGCATCACTTACGATCGTGAAAGCATCGAACGCTGGATCTTCACCACCAAGAACACCACATGCCCTGTAACCAAACAGACTCTGTCATTAGACTCTGACCTGACCCCCAATCACACCCTTCACCGTCTCATCCAGGCTTGGTGCACTCAGAATGCTTCCTTCGGCGTCGATCGTATTCCCACACCCAAACCTCCCCTCGACAAGTTTCAGGTCCTCAGAATCCTCTGTCACCTTCGCAGACCTCACCTGTATCTCAAAGCTCTCAGACATTTGGAACTTCTCGCCGCCGAGAACCAAAGGAATAGGAAGTTTTTGGTGGAGGCTGGTGTTCCCAGAGCCATGATACTTTTTGTTCTGGATTGTTTTCAGAGACGACAGATTCGCGAGGGGCTGGAAGAGGCTCTCAGTTTTTTGCAGTTTGTTAAGATTCCCCCAGAGGAAATCAAGCTGCTTCTGCAGCAAAATGATCAGGTACTGGATTCTCTCACGTGGGTTTTAGGCTGGGAAATAATGGACAACTCTATGACTCTTAAGTCCCACGCGATTATGGTGCTCAAAACGATCATCCAGATGGCCATCTCCGGCATCATGGAGAGACTGAAACCTGAGTTCTTTGAGACAGTTGTGAGAGTCCTACGAAACGGAATAACCCTACAGGGGATGAACGCTGGTCTGAAAGTGCTTTTGGCAGCTTGTCCGTGGGGAAGAAATCGCGAGTTGATGGTGGAGGCCGGTGCAGTTCATGAGTTGATCGAGATTGAACTGGGCACGCCGGAGAGGAGAACGACGGAACTCGTATTAGGAATACAGTTTCATCTATGTTCCTGTGCAAATGGGAGAGCACAGTTCATGAGTCACAGGGGCGGCATTGCGATGTTGACGGAGAGAATATTGAAGGTTTCGCCGGCGGCCGATGAAACAGCCATATTTGTTCTATCACTGATGTCAAAGTCATCTTCTTCGCAAGTAGTAATCCAGGAGATGGTCCAGCTCGGAACTTTGTCGAAGCTTTGCATGTTGCTTCAGGCCGATCGTCCTTCATATCTAAAAGATAAAGCAATGGAGATACTGAAGTCTCACTCTGAGGTTTGGAAGAACTCTCCTTGTTTTCCCCCATCTTTTAACGCAAGCTTGCACAGATGAAAATAATATATATATATATATATATCATATCTTGAGTATGTATGAGGTCAAAACATCTTAAAATTAAGAGCATGGACCTCTGAAAGTGAGAATTTTCATAGTGTCCTCTTAGCTTCAATTTAATCATTCAATGTCTGCCGTTTAGCATTGATTCTTTTCTTGTTCAACCTGGCTAGCATTGATTCCAGATCATGTTATATTCTTCAAAAAAGGGATGATGATGATAGTGTTTAGAATATTGTAAACTATAAATTTCATAGTTAAATTATAAAATATAGTATACAGCAGCCTCATCTATATATTATCTAATTACACGGTCAAATGTTGACTATTTTTTGTGGATATATTATAATAAATTGAGAATCTAAAAACAGACATCGGCTTGCTTACCACAGGAAAAGGAGCTAAACTTGTATCAATACTGAATATAAATAAATTTGAATTGCATAACTTTCCTTATATACGACAACTTCGGCCTCCCGAAATAGAATATATTATTTAACCATTTACAATTTCAATGTGTAAATGAAGATCATAAATTTTATATTGCATTAATATACATGTTCAAATTTCAAACTCAATTTATTTGGCTACATGAGAGTAGGTGGAAAAACGAGGTGTTTTATGGGTTTAGATTAATTAAGGTTCAAAGTTCAAACTCTCTTGGTAAAAAACTTTCCTTTTTTAGTTAAATACTTTCATCATATGATTTTTGGTGCCACTAATCAACATGCACCTTCATTATGATTCAATTGCACGATATGTCAAAGTGATATTTTATGAAATACTGCTTCAGATCTCTTTGGATCTAATTTGTAGTGCAATTTGCATCACAAATTGAATTTTATATTTGGGAGGGGAGGTAGTCAGATTTTTTACGAACTGTTTTTTTTTGGTATGTCTTGTATATTTCTATTGATAAAATATATTATTTTCAATAGCATTCAACAAGATGATATTATTCTTCCATTGCATTCGACATCATAAATAATATGAGGTTGCAGGATGCATCATAAATAAAAATAAAATACTGGATCCAATTGAAAAATAACATTAGGGTGCTAAATGTTTTCCCTTTTGAAATATAATATCATTTCTTAACTAAAGATGTCAGATTAGAAATAGGCCAATGTTTATGCCAATTGGGCTTTTAAGCCTGGGCCACTGTATCAGTGGACCAGTTGTTATTTCATTTTTTTGTGATAAGTTATTATTCATGTTTAATCCTGGGGTTCAGCCGTCTGTACTGATCCAAGTTTAACCAATATTAAGGGTTTAAATATCGTCTTGGGCATGCAGTTTCTTTAAAACCCAGAGCCAACTATCCCATCCATCGAAGTGCATAAAAACCAACGAGGGGATTAGTCACTGTTGTCGGTAGTGGATACCCTGGTATAGTAAAAAAAAGGGTGTTCATTGTAAGTCTGCTCACGATCCTTCGCAGTAACTACTAAGAAATATACATTCATAACTTTATCGAACAGTTAAAGGTTTTTTAACAAACATCATATATTTGCGCTTGAGCTCGACAGTTCATATATATTGGCCAATGTGGGTGGCCTGAATCTTGACCGATGTCTCTTCCTATTGTTGGTTGGGAACAAGATATTTAGACCAAAAAAAAAATTTAATTTCACTTTGACACCAAAATATCATAAGTTTTAATAAATGATTAAGATTGCCCTTAAATTGACACTAAAATTCCATAATTTAACACTATTTTTTTAGGAAAGCTGATATTTCAAAAATTGGACACTAAAGACATTTGCTAAGATTCAATACTAATTCCCTGCACCGCCACTGGCAGTTTGGCGTGCTGGCCACCGACAGTTGTTATTTTTAGAAAATTAAATTTCTTTTTTTACTTTCTTATTTTTCAATTTTTTTCATAACATTGTATAGTCACACCATATTAATTAACTCATATGATTCTTTTTCTACAAATAAATTTTCAATAATAACATTTTTTTTTCATGTTTTGAAGCAAAAATATAAATATTAATGTGTTGCTATAATTTTAAATATAGTATTACAGAAAGTTAATATGAAAAAATAAAATATTCTATACTATTTTTTAATGTATTAAGTATTATTTATCATACTTTAAAAAATATTAAACTGAAAGAGGTAAAAAAATATATAATATATTATTTTTAAAATAAAAATATATATATGTGGCGGGCTGGAGCCAGCCCGAACCCGCCAGTGACTAGCGGGTTGGGCCCGTATTACCAGCTTTAATTAGAGATATTAGTGTCTGCCTTTCATGTCATCCTTCAAAATTTATTAGTATGATAAATGTGCTTAATGTGACATCCTAGTTATTGTCCCGGTTTAGCCGCCCGTAAGTACATGGTTTTACTCCATTGGGATCCTATAGTTTCTCAAAAGGTGTTTCGAATGTCAAAGGTAATACCCCGACTACATATATGGCATTCACTTTGGATGGAGTGGCCTTCACCTTGGGGTCCCATACACCAAATGCTGCTAATGATCTAACACCCCAACTCTAATGAAGAACTAAATGTCCATATCTTAAAATTTGATATTGGTTTTGTGAAATTTAACATTGATGTTGAAAATTTTGACGACGCCGCAGCTTTGGGATATCGCTGTTAACTTTGGATTATCTTTTATTAAATTGTAGAATAAGGATGTTCAATTTGTGAATCATCATGTCAAAATTCATCATCAGGTTATTCAGGGACCTGAGCTTTGCTCTTTCACTGAAATTTCAAAGCAATAAATCATTTAATTGAAACTTGTGAAAGTGGGGAAAACCTCAACAGAAATAATCTTTGGGTAACTGGCTAGAAATGGAACCTTTGAATGGATTTGACTATAATAATGGCATAAAATGTATTCACCTTGATCACGTTAAGAGCCTAAGGTTCAAATTTTTACTTGGAACCAGCTCGAGACCATACCAAACATAGCAAGGCAAACAGGTTTCTGACGACTTCTTCTTAAGGCGTTCAAAGTAAGAAGTGGTTCTGACCCAGCCATTTCTAATTCCCCCACTCTTAAATTTGGCTTCTGGAACATTGAAAGCTGAGTTAATGGGCGTGTTTGGAACAAAGTTTTCAAAAGCTAAACGCATATTCAACAGTGTTTTTCCGTAAAATGAGATAATCTCCTCCACATATTTACCTCAACTTGTTAAAGTATTTCTTTACCACGTTATCAAATGGGCACAATAACTTCTTCGTTATGGTGGCGAGTTAACTTTTTACTGTGCATAATTTATAACAACGTCATCTATTTTTCATTGGCTAGATAATGCTAAATACATACATCTAGTTAGCTTTATCTCTATGGAGTTTATATATACCACGCATTCCTACTGATCCGTTTATAATGTATCTAATTGTTTATACATTTATTTTTGGGGAAATTAAAAGTGTATTACGTTCTTTTTATTATTTTTTGCACACTGTTACAGTCGCGAGTTGTGAGTACGTAGACTGTTATTTCAGTACTTAAAAATTCAAATTACCATTTCCAGCGAGCATAGTCAAATGAAATCAAATTCCTTAAACCGGATCAATTATAGCACCAACCATAGTAAGTTGAACGAGAATGGAAGTTGGTGTAGTCTTTTCGTGGGACTTTAATCAACTGATTAAACGGTCAAGGTATGTGTATTACGTAGATATATTCCTTTAAAATAAAATAAAATGGCTGCCCCACCAGAATATTGTCTATCGTGTCGTGGGGTAGCTTTTGACCTCGTGAACCTTCTTATGTAACCACTCTTTATTTTATTTTTTTGGTTCTTCCTTTTGTCTATAGGTAGTTCAAAGTAAAACAAGTTCATGAGTTTTAATGGGTCCTCGCCATTCTCTCCTTAAAACAGTTTTGAAACGCTCCGTATTATATTGTCCGCTTTTAGAACTTTCCTCCATTGTGATTCATCACTCCATGCATAAAGCTGAGAATGGTTATTGAAGGGAGAATTTGGGATAAGTCCTATACATTGGTAAACTCATTTTAGAATTATACCTTTTAAATTATGCAACTGGCATTTTCGATATACAAGTGAGCTTCCACGTTAAACAGCTAAACTTTTACAAGAGTGTAATTGTAGGTCTTATTCTCTAGTTAATTTTTCAATAAACGATTTATCCCCAGTTATCCATTTTCAATACAATTTTTGGTCCCTCATTTTGCTATTATCCTAGTTGTAATCTCGTAAATTTTAAACCGTGGGTTTTGATCCCTCAAATGGTAAAATGTACTTGGATCAATGTTTTAAATATAATGAAAATTGAGAGATTGAAACCAAAATAAGAATAAATTTGAGCAATCAAATATTGTATTAACCCAATATTTTTTATAATCATATGCCGTTTGGAGCTGTCAGATAATTTAAACTTAAGTGCAATATTATTGAGGTTATGTGAATTTTTTTCATTTAACAATATTTGAACTTCAATTCTCATTTAAGCACCATTGAATAATCCCTCATACTCCTACTTATTAGTAAATTGCCATCGATCAGCTCATATTAACATTAATCTACAATTCTCATTGCAAGGCCCTTTTTGACTTGGCAGGGATAGTGTTCTCTTATCTTTCCACGAAATGCTCTGTAGAATTAAAAGAATTGTTTTAATTAATCCTATGGGTCCTATTAGTTTGTAGTATTTGAAAAAAAAAAGTTTGAAGAAGAAGCTTTGTATCTGTGAGCGTTGACCTTTCCCCCTTATTTGTGTGAATAGTCGTATTAAGATTTTTCCCTGTGATTCACATTATTATGGGATTGCAATTGTTGGAGGCAGCCTAATGCAAGTTGGTGTGGTCATAATCAACCGCATCTGAAATTAAAGTGAGCCAACAATAGTTTAATTTAATTAATTTTGACGTAATATATATCACATGGTTTTCATGTTGCCTCTGCGAAGACCATTGACTCAGTAAGCCCGCAAAAAATTTAATATTAATATGAATATTAATTTTTCAATTAAGTCCAACAATTACGACATGTGATATTGTTAATTATAGCATAGTTAATTTGGTTGATATATGCTGGAAGAGTTCGGGTATCACAATAAAATATGGTTGGTGAAATAATAAGAATTAGAACCGCTAATTTTGTCAATTATTGAACTAATATCATATTTGATTTTTGTTTCAAGTTTGAACCTATGCTTTTACTCATCCTTCATTACGCCCATCACCTAAACTAGCTTCACCTAATGAAGGTCGCCACTTCTATTTACCTTCTCTCCTGCCTTTGTCATATATAAAACCCTTTCAATGGTTTTTAATGCAAGATTCTTTCATCTAAATGTTATTTTTTTAAAAATGTCTTTTGTCTTAATATTCTCTTGTATATGTACCAACTAGGTTTCATTTTAATTAACTAACTAAATCAAATTCTGTAATTGATAAATTTAATTGATGTATAAGGATTAAACTATTAGTTTTTAGTTAGGTTTGCACAGATAGAAACCATAATCTCTCCTTGCTTTACTTGAACGGCAATCATCAATTACTCATCTAATCATATTCATCGTAACTTAGAAAACCTTAAATTCTATTAATTTTATTTTTAATTTAGTAGCTTTCTAACTTTACTACTCATATTAAATATACACTATACATTATGTGACTGGACTATAAAGTTTATACATTAATAAAGGAATGGTAAATTTGTACATATATATATATATATATATATGAAAAGTTTAATGTTAAGATTGCTATATACGATGGAAAACAACTTTCTTTCTATCATATGGATAGGATTTGAAGGGTTATTCATACGGGTGAAGTTTTATTCCACAGCAGAAGCTTTCTGTGACATGTGAAATCACGATTCACTCATACATGAGCCGGTTATTAGGTTTGGACAATACATTCCTTAAATGTTTGTGTAACTCCCCACTTCTAGGACTTGGTATACAGAGACACTCAACTGTATGTTGATTCATTGACCTTACTTGACAATACATTTGGGGTCCCAAAAGCATGCTCAATAGTGCCTTTTTATAAAACAAAATAATCTCTTTCACATATTTATCTCGACTTACGTAAAAGTACTTCTTTACCGTGTTCATAAACAGGCCCATTAATATATGAATGTAAATTTGAGCAAGATTCTGTTTATATACAGGTCGACGGAGCCTACAATGGACTAAAAGGAGGAGTTAAATTGATTCCATTTTGTTGAGAAGAAGTCTTAAGGAATTAAAACTAAAATAATATATACGAAATTCAAATGACTTTCAGATCTTGGATGTGCATTTGATGAATCAAGCAACCATAATAATATTAATAATAGATAACCCTGCGCGTGGGTAGTATATTTATCATGATTGACTCATTCAGAACTTGTATAGTCTCTCTTCCGTTTTCTCTTTTTCATATACCTTACTTTAGGCAAGTTTGCTTCAGTACAGATTTTCCTTGATCTTAAAGTTTTAAAATTTGGAAAATAACGTAACTCATAGAACAATTAGGAAACCAGGGCTGAAAGGGGGCCATCTTTAATCAAATAAACAATATGGGGCAAAGGGAAAAATAATCCGAAAGTTTTTTGCGAAATCACACTGGTCATGCAGAACTTATTGAGGGGCTATTTTAAACCCCGTAAGTTTTAAAATGGGGATTCTTATCCCTATCATTAAAAATATTAATGTTAGTAGTTTAATTTGATGGGTGAATGAAGACGCGGTTTAATTTTAATGCTACCCTGGTTTTTACATCAAGGTAAAAGCTGTTGATGATTTTATTTGATAATACTTAAAAAGCTAAATACAATCCTTAATAATAATATATATTCTAAAATAATTATGTGTATTATCAGATTGAATGTCAATTTATAAATCAAGAAAACTATTTTAAAAATAATGATAACTTTCTTAGTTAATTAAATTTATTAATATCTAAAAAAAGTCAACTGACTTGTATAATAAGAATGAAGAAAATGATCATAATTATTAATTTAAGACTTTTAAATTCTACAGGTATTCAATTGAAATTTTTTCTTATTGTTACCATTATGGACTCAGTTTCTGGAAGCCAAATTAAGTTTTGTTAACAAGTGTTAAAAAATAAACGGGCTGTGTGTGTTGGTCAAATTGCTTAGGGAGAGGAACTGAGAAAATAGAAAATGTCCTCCTCCCTCCCTCCCTCGTTGTTTCCAGCGCCAGCATCGCCACCAATAGTCATACCAAAAAAAAAATACAGGTACGTGTTGCTCCAAAAGTTAACAATCAATTTGCTGATGCTAAACAACTTATATAACTTTTTATTTAAAGACAACTTAGAAGTCAAACAAAAAAAAAGCTGCAAGGTCACTTTCAACCTTATTAATTTGACAACACCTCAAACCTTATAAGTTGCTAAATCACACTTTTTTTAGAGCGACTCTTCTACATTTCTCCTCTCTATTTTTTTTTATAAAATCACATAGAATCGTTCCGAATGGTGGTGGTGATGCAACCACTGGTGAAGCTGCTGGGGAATGGCACTGTGACCGTCTCTGGAAGTAACAGGTTATTTAGAAATTCGTTTAAAAATAATTTTTATAGAATTTAAGGTAAATTCTATATTTTAGAAAATAGCTTTTATAGATTTTAGAACAAAACCTATATTTTGAAATGTTATTGTATTTGAAAAGTTATTGACTTTTACGAAGTTCGAGACAAAAAGTAAGTAGAAAAGAAGAAAGGGAACTAAATAAAAAGATGAAGAGAAAATTTATTATCAGATAGAGTATTTGATAAAAAAATAGTTTTTTCAAAACCATGTTTTGAAAAAAATGTGAATATTTCAAAAAATCAAGATTTTAGGCCAAAACCTAAGTTTTGCCACAAAAACCTAAGTTTAGGATCATGATCCCACATGAGCCTTAGGACATCTTAGGATCAACGGTATAAGTTATTTTTCAATATAATTTACATTTTATAATGTATAGATGTGAGATGAGTTTTGTTTCTAATTACAAGAATATAATTTTATAATTTACAGTTATTTTTCAATCAATGGTTTTTTTTTTTTGGTGACATAGTCTCCTATGATGACAGTGGATGTTTCATTAGTGCTTTTTGTCAACCTGTGTCCTTGTTCTCTTCAAATAGTTCGATAAAAAGGAAGTATTTTAAAAGTTTACGTGTCTCTTTCTAAGCCCTGAGATAAGTTGAACGGACTGATTTAAGCTTTCGACGGATGCTGAGAAGGATGCTTCCTGAGCCCCTCCAATTGCTTTAGGGCATTTCGGTCATTACACTTTTTCTTTACATTAAGCAGAGTATGCCGGTCTGGTCAAATATATAATTGGATAAAACAATCCTAATTAAAAATCCGTAGTAGCAATAATTAATTTCCTAAATTAGTTCTCAAATAAAATTCCCCCAAAAAGGTATTTAGCCAAAATGCCTCCATTTACATACAAATGAAAATTTCAACTCAGGAATCAAAATGGATCAATATCCTATGCTCATTGCCAAACAAGTGGTTGGAATTTTGTAGTCCAGCGAACGCCAAATAACTTCTTTTAAATTTTTTTAAAATCTAAGAGTTTGTTTGTTTCTATTTTCTAGTTTTAAAAAATGTTTTATAAAGGGAAAATCCTTTATAAATACCCTTTTAGATTCTAAAACCCCATTTGTTGATACGAATAAAGGAAATTTATGAATTTAAGCGAAAAGATAGAACTGCTCTTCAAAAATTTTAAAAAGCAAATATAAGGATTATGCTTTGGTATAGTTTATTGACAACTCTTTTAAAGGGAATTGATAAGTAATATGTAATGGTTTTGATAACTTTTTCATTTGAATGTCTTTGTTACTTATTTGAGTTAGTTGACAGCTTTTCATAGTATATTCAACTTCGTCAAACATAATGATAACTTATTTTATCATTTTGAGCACATCTCTATCATGGTGCATATTTTATTCCATTGAGTTTTGAAAAACAAAATTTCATAGCTCATCGACATCTTCTTCAGAGAAAATGACAAGTGGTATGTTTGGGAATTTCGTCGGGGGAAAGGAGTTTACATATTTTGAAGTATTTTACGGATCTCAAGAAAGTTTTGTGTTGACTTACGTGTACTGTTGGAGAAACAGTGTTCCTAAACAAACACTTACTGATTTTGAAAAAGGGAATATAATTAAAGTTGAGCATATCTCTACATTATTGATGGAAGTTTCATTTTAACATGATTTATAATTTATGCTGTATATGAAAAAAATTTCATGTCTGACCGATTTGAGAATTACAAACACGCCAAAAGAACATATTGATGAGACGATGCCGAGTGTCGACTGCGCGTGGGGTCAGCCACGTGACATTAATCACGGCCGATTTTGGGAGTTATATCATATCATCATCAGTATTTTCCCATCATTTTATTATTTTCCTCCCTTCTCATATCTTCTTTCTCTCACATTCTTTTCCTTCATTCTTCACGTCCTTTTCTAAGGGGAAAAAAAACTTTTCCTCACCGTTGCTTCCCCTCTCAATGCTGGAGCCAAAGTGCTC
>JANTPZ010090234.1:0-38159 GCA_025593235.1 Vachellia pachyceras | reverse complement strand
GATGATGGTGGAGACCATCGAAGTGAAAGGGAGAGCTATATATACAGACTTTTGAGGGAGATGTTTCAGGCATGAGGGGGCGTCGAACACCGTCTTTGACTGTGGCTTTATTCGGATACCGCGCAATGGACTCATCTAGTATGAATGTATGACCAAAGAGAAAAATAAGGAAAAAAGAAAACAGAGAGAGACAAAGAAAACAAATTTCTAACGAAGTTTTTTTGTTGCCAGAATCTCACAGTTAATTGATCCACAATATAAGCTAGGTTAAAAGTAGGAAAAATTAAAATGAAGGACAAAAAATGATATTTATTATAAAGAACTATTAAAATTATAATTCCACGTGTTGTGTTCTTGTTAAGTGTACCACTATGTGTTTAGATTATTTTTTTAGAATAAATGATAAAAGTGATTTTAAAAAATAGATTTTTAAAAATATCTTTTTAAAAAGTAAAAAAGAATAGCTTTTAAAAAATCATTGTTTTGAGGAGTTAAAAACTATTTTAGAGAATTTAAAAGTATATGTGTGACTCACACAAAATCATAATTTTGACAAATAGATTTTAAAAATATCTTTTTAAAAAGTAGAAATACAGCTTTTATAAAACTATTGTTTTGATGATTAAAAACTATTTTAAAGAATTTGAGAGTGTGTGCATGATTTACACAAAATTATCATTTTAAGGGTTAAAAGTTATTATTTCTCTCTACTGTACTTTATAAATATTGGTGTTAAACAATGTTTGACATACACATTAGCAAACAAGAGTTCTCTTTTGAGACAACTCATACGATACCGCAATTTAAAAGTTCTGTTATAAACAAAAGCAACGGTGACATTATGTTCAGGGGAAAATGATAAGAATGTATCTTCACATTTACAATTAATCTAATTATAATTCCTTGAAACTTCAATTCAAATATCATGATTCTGAGGGAGTTAATAGTATTTTTTCTGTTCTTTTGTGGCCTGCACGTAATTTCCCCTAGAATTATAATTGGATACATTAACCTTGTTTTGCTGTTTGTTCCAAAATCTAGATTTTGAATTTACCTCAAAATCTAGGCTTTATTCAAATATTTATATTTTTAAAAAAACTATTCTGAAGAAAAAACTTGTCAAATTACACATTCTTTGGTAATAAATTTTCTTTTGGAAAAATTATCCAGAGGTTCCAGACAATATAATTAACCATAAAATTGTTTTAAATATTTACAAAATTACTATAAGGTCCGAGGACCTTATAGTAATTTTACTAGCCTTCTTAACAACCTCAGCAGCTACTCATGTGATCTTACGGTAATTTTCTAAATCTTTGGAACCATTTTATGCTTAATTCTTATGCTTGGGACTTCTGGATAATTTCCCCTTTTCTTTTTTTACTTTTTTCTTTCCTTCTCTTCCCTTATTCCCACTTACTTTTTGTTTCGAACTCTGTAAAAATTAATAACTTCTCAAACATAATCATTTTTTAAAACTTAGATTTTATGTCGTAACCTGTAAAAAATTATTTTTTCAAAATCTATTCTCTAACCTTTAAAATTTACTTTAAAATCCGTCAAATCTATTCTCAAACATATTTTTTAACCGGCTATAAATTTTGAGTTGTTTTCAAAGGTAAAGTTAAAAAGGAGCATCTGACATAAGCGTACAGTAATACTACCCGGTTTTGCCGTTTGAATCTTATCAGAGTATGCGGCGCGTGGAAATAATTATGTCGGCTCTCTTTTTTTATTGTCCTGTAGATTGATTGAACGGACTAGTTAAATGAGTTTTTAATTTGTTTAATAAAAGCTGAAAAATGATACTGTGCTTAAATGGGAATAAGTATGAATAATTCACAGATTTTAAAGTAATATATGAAAAAATTTATATTCTTGTGTAAAAATGCATTTTAGAACCTCTAAAAAACAAAATAGCATAATTGTTACATAACATGTGTGTGTCTATATATATATATGTATGTATATATTGGGTTGGGCTCTAAGAACCTAGATAGATGAAAGATTAAACAACGGATACTTTGGATAATTTTGAATTATATATATAATTTAACAATAATATATAATTAATTCTCAATCAATCTTTTCATTCAAAATTTGTTGACGGTGATAATAAGCAGTAGTACATCAGTACCTAACATAAAATATAATTAACTAATAATTTAAAAAGGTTAATGAAGATAAATAAATTATAAGTTTTTTAGGTCTATTTTATAAATTAAAATATAATTTAATACTACGCATATATTTCAGAGAGACTGTATATAATATATATACACACACTATAATTAAATAATTTACTTAGCCTTCTTGATTTTGTGAAATTAAACAATAAGATTTTATATTAAGTATAAGAGATATATTTTTTATGACATGAGATACATTGAATTATTTAATAAGCCGACATTTGATAAGAATTTTCTTTATTCCAATCGTGGGAATTTGGAATGGGTTAGGAAGTAATCATTATTGTCTAGGAACAAGTAATCATAATGCATTCGCAAGAATATGCTAGCACATATACCCATTTGATGCTTTGCGACAAATTAATAGTTAAACTTGAATAGTCCTTGTATATTTTTATACATTGCTTGATGAGATCTGTTGTTTGTAATAATTTTATAATGGTGGTTTATACGATAAAAGAAAATAAATAAATTTTGTAAGAGAATCTTCTTCAATCACGACATAAAAAAATTACAGAACTGAATTCTTAAATATTTCTGCTAGAGATTTCATCTGTCAATTATTATGGTTTTCAGTTTAATAAAAAATCATTTAATTACATTCTATAAAGAAAATAATATTTATATAAGTTCATTCAAAGCTATGATGGTGGAGAATGGTTACTTAAAGATTGTTGATATAATGTTTTAATGATAGCAAATGTGATAAAAATGTGTTTTATGTTTTGCAGAATTACCAATTAATTTACAAATACTTATTATTTGCTCTTGAGAAAATGTTTTTAAAAATATCATTATCATGATTCTCGAGTATAATTGTGCATACTCAACTATTATATTTCTAAATGAAGTTTTACATTCAACACTTTCAAGAATACTTGAATATTAATAAAAGTATTGAGAATATTTGAGTATTGTTCTTGAAAATTCAGCTTTAAAACTTAACACTTTTAAGCATAATTGGGTATTGGTGAAAGTCGTGGTAATACTCGATTATTGTTCTTTCGAAATTATTTTTTAAGTTCAACACTCTCAAGCATAATTGAGTATCGGTGAAAGTATCGGTAATATCCGAGCAGTAATTCTCAACACCCGAGTATTGTCCTTTAAAATCAATTTTAAATCTCAGTACTTTCAATCATACTTGAGTATTGATAAAAGTATTGATAATATTCGAGTATTATATGTCAATTCTCAAGTATCAAGATAAAAATTTGGTTCCCAAACACAACATTTTTAAGCTTTGCAAACAATACTCGAGTATGGTTAACAATACTCAAAAATGAGAGAAAAGTGTTCATCACAATAAGTTTAGAAACTCATAGTACTCAAGTATGGTTAACAATACTTGAGGGTCGAGGTTATTTCTCAATACTCCCAAGTGCTCTCAAGAATTGATAAGAATTTAAGTACATAAAGCTCACCTGAACTCAAATATTGATCTAGTACTCGAGTATTAATGATATTTAATAACACTTTTAGGTATACTCTAGAATCAATGAAAGTATTAGCATTGAAAAGCTTTGCAAACGCTCTAGTATGACTATTTATACTTAAGTATTAATAATACTTTCTTAACACTTTCACTAGTACTCAATAATGAGTGAAAGTGTTCATCTTTTTTCACATCAATACTTCCAGTAGTACTCAAGGATTATCAAAAGTGTTGTGAACACTCAAGTATTGTGAAATATACCTGAGCACTTACTTTATCTGACCTTATCATAGTATTTCAGAATCTTCAACTTTATTTGAAATCTTTCATTTTTCATGCTTAAATGTTTAAATCTCTTCCATCTTCATAAATGCTTCTTCTTCCCACTTAGTAACAAGGTATGGCTCTCTTGATAACTTCTCCTGTGTGGCTTCAATGGAAAAATTTCAGATAAATGACCATGCTAAGTGTCAGAAGCATTTAATGCACAACATTGAACAATGAAGCTGAGTGTAATAGAAATGAAGCTCTCTCTAATGAACATTTATTGCTATCCAATTGTAAATGGAAGAGCATTAAAAACGGAAGTAGAAGAACAATTATACACTCAACTACTTCCTCTATTCCACTATCTCAACCATTAATACTTCAATGTTTAGAATTAACTTCTTGTGAGAGAATTTATATTATCTAAAATCATTGTTTCAGAGAGAAACTCAAGATCTGGAAATCTTGAGAAGCTGATTGTGTTTATAGATAAAAAGTAGAGTGTGTTCCTCTGTTTTCTTGAGTTTGTGAGGGGGAATGAGATTTCTCATTATAAGGGCTTGAAGAGCCTAGAACATTGTTAATAGTTGATTTGCAAATCTCATAGGTGCTCTGAGAATATGATATAGGTTAAAAGGATTGAACAAGAATAAATTATTGTGTTGATTTTCCTCTCTAACTCTCTAGGTGGCTTCTTTTTGAAACCTTTCTACTTGTTGTTTAACTTTAAATTTTTAAAGATAATCAATTAATCCCCCTCTTGATCAAATCATATTTTAACATTTGGTATCAGAGTAGGCCTCTTGTCTGAAGGACTTAATAGTCTCACAAGTGATCAATGGAAGAGTTTGGCAGACATGTTATGAGTGATGGAGCTTTTATCACCAGACCACTTGCTTTCAATAGCTAACATTTTTCATTTTGGAAAATCAAATTTCAAAACTTCATTTTAACTACTAACTGTGATTTGTTGGATGTTTTTGAAGAAAGAAATTATGTTCTATAAAAGATAATGGATGATAGCTTGTTCCAAAAAATCAAAAAGTTTGATGAACAAGAAACCAAGAAAGTTCTTTTTAATAGGAAAGTTGTTCTATTGTTGCAGGAGGGTTTGAATGAAGATGAGTTCTACAAAGTATGCAAGCTTCCCTCAGCCAAATACATGTGGGAAGTATTGAAAATAGCTTACGAAGGAATAGATGCAATCAAAGAAGAAACAGTCAACACACTTACCACTAAATATGATTTGTTCATAATGAAAGAGGGAGAGTCGATAGCAGAGTTTGAAATGAAGCACACACACATTATCAACTAGCTGGATGCCCTTGGAAAAACATATGATCAACAATCTTAAGTCAGAAAGATTCTTAATATTTTTACTAACAACTGGGAAGTTAAAGTGACAGCTATTGAAGAATCCAAAGGAGAATCAATTATGTCCATTGTTGCTCTCTTCAGAAGCCTAGTAGAATATGAGAGTAAAAAGAAATTCAAGAAAGAATTATCCAACATACAGGATAAGAGGTAGAAAGGACTTGCCCTAAAAGACCATTAAAGAAAAGGAGAAAAAAACAGAGGTTGAAGATGATGATGAAGTGGAAGATGAAGAATTGGCTACGATGGTTCGTAGATTTAGAAAAATGTACAAAAAAAGATTAGAATTCCAGATAATTTCAAAAAGGAGGATCAAGAACTAGGAAAGACAGAAAACATATGCTTCGAATGCAACAAATTAAGCCATATTAAAGTTGACTTTGCTCAGCTTTCTATGTGAAACAAAGAAAAGAGAGAATTCAAACTATTCTAAAAAAAGAAAGCATTTATGTCTAGCATATGGGGTGATAACTTTTCTAGTGAGGAAAGTAAAGTAGAGGAAGAAACAAATTTGTCTCATTATTTGGGAAGAAGAATATGAGATAAAGGAGGTAATAATTGTTGAACCAACCTATGATGAATTACATTTAGAATATAGTTATATGCATATTGAATTACTAAAGTTTGCTAAAGAATTGACATTTCTTAGAAAGATAGTGAAATATCTTGAAGAACTTGTGATCCATAAAATCACAAATAATTGTTCAAAGTGTCCTATTTTGAAAAAAAAGAGAATGAACACTTGACTAAAACTCTAGAGAAATTCACTAAGGGAAGTGAAATGCTTCAGGTGATACTCAAGAGTCAAAAAGTTACAAATAATAAAACTGGTTTAGGATATAATCCCATTTATGACTTCAAAAAGGGACAAAAAAGAAAAGGAGGAAGAAACTATCTCAATTATTTTCAAAAATCTATTTATACATCTGAACCATTTGCATTTTGTAACTATTGAAAAAGAAGAGGTCATCAAATGACAATCTTGCTATTTAAAAAGAAGAAAATTTATGGAAAGGGTACCTAAAACTTCATTAAAGAACCATTTAATAACCCAAAAGGATCCAAGAAGAGTTGATGATAGTGGATGTTCGAGACACATGACAGGTGGTAAAAGAAAATTTGTCAACCTAAAAGAAAAGGACAGAGGAAAAGTTAGTTTCAGAGGAAACAAATTTGGGAAAATTGTTGGAACTGGTGAAATAGGAAATGCAAAAGGATCACCAGTGAAAGATATTTACCATGTAAAAGGATTAAACCACAATCTTCTATGTGTGGGCTAAAGTACAAACAAAGATAACTGGATTATCTTTGATTTACAAGAATGCTTTATTGTCAATAAAAAGGATTTGTTTATCAATAAAGAGAAGCTAAACATTCAACTAAGAGCTCCAAGAGACTGTTACTGTTATACACTTGATTTAGAATGTACTTTCAATGATTCATGTTTTATTAGCCAAGCTAATGAAAGTAATTTATGGCACAAGGGTTTAGCTCATGTCAAAATGAACTAACTTGACCTATCAATCAAAAATGATTTAGTTCAAGACCTTCCAAAACTCAAATTCAAAATTGATTTAGTGTGTGATGCTTGCCAAATGGAAAAAAATCTAAGTCATCTTTTAAGTCAAAGAAAGAAATTTCAACTCAAAGGCCTCTTGAATTACTTCCTATGGACTTAATAGGTCCAATGAAAGTCAAAAGTCTCGAAGAAAATCTCTATACTCTTGTCATAGTTGATATTTTTTTCATATTAACTTGAACTATGTTTCTTTCCTTTAAAAATGAAACTTTTGAACTATTTGTTGTATTTATCAAAATGATTTAAAATAAGAAAGGTATATCTATTGTTTCAATTAGGACAAATTATGGAAGAGAATTTGAAAATGGAGATTTTGCAATGTACTGTGAAAATAAAGGAATCAATCACAATTTTTTAGCTCCAAGAACTCCACAACAGAATGGAGTAATGGAAAGTATGAACAAAATTTTCACAGATATGACACAAGCAATGATGACTGAGAAGTAAGTGTCTCAAGTCTTATGGGCAAATGTAGTCAACATTGCATGCTCTCCAATAGAGCTATATTAGATCATCATTGGGAAAGACTCCCTACAAGTTGTACAAAGGACAAAAATCAAACCTATCTCATCTTCACAATGTTGGAAGTAAATGTTTCATCCACAATAATGGCAAAGAAAATATAGGCAAATTTGATCCTAGATCTGATGAATATATATTTCTTGGTTATTCAAATAGAAGTAAGGCTTACAGAGTTTTCAACAAACACATGTGTGTGGTTGAAGAATCATCACACGTAGTGTTTGTCGAAATAAAGCATTAAACAAAACCAGTGATTGATGACGATGAAGTTGTTGTTTCAAAAGATTTAAAAACCTAAATAGAGATTATTCACCTAATAATTCATCACATGACTATGAAGGAGATCCATTAGATGGACATCTTCAATCCTCTCAACCTAGAGCATGGAAATATATCTGCAGTCACCCTTTGAATCAAGTAATCAAAGAAGTAAATGAAAGTGTACAAACATGAAGAAAAATTTTAAATGACATTCAATTCTCAACATTTATATATGAGATATAGCCTAATAATGTTAAAGAGGCTTTGTCTGACAATGGGTGGATTATTTCCATGGAATAAAAATTGAACTAATTTGGAAGAAATCAAGTTTGAGATTTAGTACCTTGTCCAAATGACAGTCCTGTCATAAAAACAAAATGGGTATTCAAAAATAAATTGCAATGATTGTTAGAAACAAGCTATATTAGGGGCAAAAGGCTACAATCAAGAAGAAGGAATTGATTATGAGGAAATGTATGCTCCAGTGGCTAAATTGGAAACAATACGTGTACTCTTTGCCTTGCGTATCTTAAAGATTTCAAACTTTTAAAATAGATGTTAAGAGTGCTTTTCTAAATAGTTACATTATGGAAGATGTTTATGTAGAACAACCTCCCATATTCAAGGATGTCACTAAACGAAATCACGTTTACAAATTAAAGAAAGCACTTTACAGTATAAAGCAAGCACCTTGAGCTTAGTAAGAAAGGTTGAGCAACTTTTTGATCATCAAAGGTTTTGTTAAAGTAAAAGTAGATACCACTTTATATATCAAACATTCTAATATGATATGTTTATTGTTCAAATATATGTTGATGTTATTATTTTAGTGCTACTAATGGTAATCTTTATCAAAATATTAAGGAGAATGTGAAATGTATATGGGGGAATTAAACTTCTTCCTTGGACTCCAGATCAAACAACGAAAAATGACATCTTTATAAGTCAAGCCAAATGTCTGAAAGCACTATTAAAGAAATTTGGCACAGAACAATTTAAGAGTGCAGATACCCCTATGAGTTCCATTGCCCTTCTAGATGTACATGTAAATGGTAAAGGCTATGACATCAAACATTACAGAGGAATGCTAGGTTTTTTACTCTATCTAACAATTACTGAACTAGGCATACAATTTAGTAAAGGAATGTGTACTCGATATCATGCAATGCCTAAGGAATCTCATGCTGAAACCGTTAAACAAATTTTTAGATATCTTGTTGAAACTATTGAATTACAAATGTGGTATCTAAAAGGTGATGATAAATATTTGACTTCATATTCTGACTCTAATCATGTTGGATATAAAACAGATAGGAAAACCACTAGCAATCAGTGTCAATTCCTTGGTAGATTACTGGTGTCATGGTTTAACAAAAAGCAATCAACTATTTCATTATCCCCACCTCAGTCTAAATATGTTGTTGCTGCTAGTTGTTGTGCTCAAGTGCTCTAGATGAAACAATAACTTCAAGATTTGGGAATGAACTTTACAAAAATTCCCATATTTTGTTATAACACAAGCACGATCAATCTTGCTAAGAATCTTGTGCATCATTTTTGGATCAAACACATTGATATCAATCATCATTTTATCTGAGACCATGTATAAAGAAAAGATGTGAAGGTGACGTTCATTCCAACACATCTTCAAGTGGCTAACATCTTCACAAAACGACTTGCTAGAGAAAAATTTATGTTTATACAAAGGGAATTGGGAATGGTTAATCCCAATGAATTGTAATTAAATTTTATTTCATTTAAAAAGTTTTGATGAATAATCACTTACTAACCTAAACTTCAGAGTGTTTTATCAAATTTTTGCAGGTTTCTGTTTTTTCATAGGAAAACAGGGGAAGAACCACTCTAAAGAACACTTGAGATTTAATAGAAGTATCACTAACAAAAATTGATCACTTTGAAGAAAACTCGAGCAAAAGATACAATACTCAATCATTCTATCAAGAAAATTTAAGTATAGACAAGAATGAAGACCATAATTGAAGATGACACAATACTCGAGTGCCTCATACAATACTCGAATATAGATGAACAACAGTGGATATGAAACTCGAGCACATGCAAAAGTGTTAAGATTACAAAGCAATACTCGAGTATGATATACAATACTCAGGTATTACAATGGCCTCTTCATATTCATCTGTGACAACAATACTTGAGTACAAAAGTGCTCTATAGTAAGTTGTGCCTCAGTATACTTCAAGCCATAACCTCATAATACCATGCTGTGACCAAGATTTAATGGAGGCACACATTAGAGTACAAGTAAAAATGGATTACATAAAGCAACACTCGAATATTGGTAAGTTTGTTTTTAATCAAAAAGCCACAATACTTGAGTATTGATAACAATACTTGCTATATTTTATGAAATATGCCACTCGATGCTTGAGAATTGAGATCAATACTTGAGAACTGATGAATTCTGGTGCTAAAATTCTCCTTTTGGAACTTGAGAGCTCACTTTCCCTTTTCAAAACTTGAGCAAACTCTAACCCTTGTAGCTTAAATTCAAATCTCATCAGTTATTACCCTTAAAAACTGCTTCAATCCTCTACATAACTCTCTCCTATCAAAACCCAACTATTACATCTTCCTAAAACTTCCATTTTCCTTCTCAAATCCTTGAAAAGATATCTTCTTCATCATTGCTTCCCATGTACCAAAATCCTCAATCTTTTTTCATTTTAATCATTAAACTAGTCATGGCTCGCACTAAGATTACTCCAAAGAATCCTCCAAGTGTAAGAAAATAATGCTCCCTCTCAGTCTCAATCAAATCCACCTCCTCCACCAAACAAAGTTTGTATAACAGAGCCTTCAGAGGAATAAGTTGAGACTCCATTGGTAAGAAAGAAGAGAACAGAGAAGCCAAAATCCATTATTCATGCTAAGGACAAAGGCAAGGCACCAATGGTTTCAAAACTACATTATTTTGACTTAAAGTTCAACAACTTTCAAACTTTATCTCTATTTAATATCCATTATAACATATGAGATCAAAGTGAAGACATGATAAGTATACATTGACATAAAAAAAATTAAGGAGGTAACTTATAAATAGGATCAAATAAAACCTTCTCTTTCTACCCCATAAATAGGACATGAGGAGTACATTCCCTGTATCTTTGTATTTCAACCAAAGTTAGATTATTATTCAGCTCAAGCTACCTCACCATCATGTTATATCTTGAAGGTAACTTAGAGTATTAAGCTGTATTGATAATTGTTTACATATAACATGAATTCATGCCTATTTATCAATATATATTGAACTCTATTCCAAAATATATGAGTATATATACATACTCCACCGATCCTATTTATAAGTCAATTTCAATGTGTTTCAAATAGATAAAAGAAACTCTTAAACTGTATTAATCTACCTTAAAATTCAACAACTTTAAAACTTTATCTCTATTTAATATCCCCTATAACACATGAAAGAAAAGCTAACACATAATAAGTGAAGATGACAATTATACATTCACATGAAAAATTTAATGAGGTGATGGCTTATAAATATGACTAAATAAAACATTCTCTCTCTATCCTATAGATAGGTCACAGGAGTATATTCCTTGTATCTTTGTGTTTCAACCCAAGTTAGATAATTATTCCGCTTGATCCACCTCACTATCACGTGATATCTTCAAGGTAACTTGGAGTATATTAAGTTGTATTGATACTTATTTACATGTAACCTAAATTCGTGCTTGTTCATCAATATATATTTTTTCATAACTTGTATTGAACTCTTCTAGAATATATATTTCTTCATCAATAGTATTACCCTTTTGTTTCATATCAACTTGAAGTCATATTAATTCAACCAAAGTTAATATACCTTGGTAAGTACTCATATTTGTATTAGCCTCAAGTCAACCCAAGTTACAAGCTTATCTTCACATTATTCTATGATAAACTAGCTAGAGGCTAGTGTCCTCAACCTTGAGTTAGCTTTTCACAGTGTTTAACTATTCTATACTAAGCAGAGGTTATCTCTATGTTAAACTTGAGTCCAGCTTTCATTTCTAAGATCATTCATGTCTAACTCGAGACAAGTTTGCTTCAATTGGAAGTTACTCTCTTTAACTGTAACTCAATCTTCACTCAACTTGAAGTTACTCTATATACAACTCAAGTCAAGCCCTTCTTCATTTTCAAATTCCTCATTACCAACCGAGTAAAAAAAAGCTTATTTGGAAGTTATATCCTCATATCCATCCAATACTCTTGATTTTGTGAGTTGTGCCTTCCACTATCATGCATGTATTTAGAATAACTATACTTGATGTTCCTACTCTTCATTACTTGGTTATATTGTTTGGATAATTTCCTCCGCTCATAAATATAAAGACATCGTTTGTAGTGTAATTTACACTACAAACACTGTCTTTATATTTAGGACTAAAGGGAGCATCACCTATGTGCGTATAAATATAAATAAAAATTGTGAAATCACTTATTACTTCCCATCTTAGTAATGAAATATAATGAATTTTACACAAAAATATGAAAAAGATTACTTATACAAAAATGTATTTTTGGACATTATGTGTGTGTGTCTTAGAGTAAAATATACTTAATATATAACATTATTCAATTAAGATTGGCTCAATTGTCAAGAATATAATTGGTGTGAAACCTTACAAGATTATAGAGATGAGTCTTATGGTGGATGTGAAATCTAACTGATAATTAATTAGCAAGTATATATACGTATCTTAAATTTTTAAGTCGTGAGGCCTGTCTTGATTTTATTGAGTCTTGAAGATCAAATTCACTTACGTATTTTGCTAATAAGAGAAATAAAATCAATAAAGTGTATATTAATTGGGCAATTATCAATGACCATTCAATCTACATATATAAGAATGGCTGTATTTTTAATATTCTGAGTTGATTGAAGCTCACAAGGCATACATCTATGAACCAATTCTTTAATTATTCGTGGAATAAAGTTATCACTAAAGCGAGACACAATTGTTTCTTGAAACAGAAAGAGAAACAGAAAATGACACCCACATGCTATTTCTTGAAACACAAGGTTCCACTTATCTTTATGGATTTAAATTTATTTTGTTTTTTTGTTTTCATAAATGAGATTGCAATCGTGAATATGGTGAGCTTTCTATTGACAGAAAGAGGGTTTATAGTGTTCAATCTTCTATGCCCTTATCTTCTTATCAAATATTTCTAGAATTTTCTTAACAAATTTCTCAGCATGTTTTAATGATTTTATTTTCAAATTCCTAATAAATAATTTTATCATCACAAAATATTTAATTAGTGGTGGATTGGGAAGATGAAAATTTTAGATGAAATATTTAATTACTTACGGTCTCTATAGTTTAGATGAAAATTTGTAGAGGACAAACAAAAAAAAAAGATTTTTTTATTCTTTTTCTTTTTTTTAAACACAATGGAAAAGGCTTGAACCTTTGACCTCTTTAAGACTTCTCGATACCACTAATTCTAAATGTCTTTGTCACTTTCTGATTCGCTCTCTAAATTTCTTTGCTGGTCAGCATAAATTAAAGAATAAAAATAAGGAAAATTAGTTATTTTTTACATCGCCCTTATTTTTTTATTTTTAATTTTAATAAGAAGAGAATCACATCAATTAATCATTTTTTCAGTGTGTTATTTCTTCAAAATCTTAGTTATAATAAATCGTGTTTTATACGGAGTCCTTTGTATTTTCTTCTTCTAAAATAAAACATATTTAATGTTAATTATTATTATTTTTCTAAAATGTTAATTCTTTTACTTGGACCAAACATAGTATTCCAATATATGTATATGTATGTATCTATGTGTGTGGGAGTATCCATTTGTGTTTTTCTATGAATATAGTTAGTTACAAATTACATCCAAAATCATAAAAGTTTAAATTACGAATCTTAATATTTCAAATTTTGACTATCAAATCATATGCCGTTAAAATTATTAAAGTTAACAGCTTTTCTATGTCACAATTGTTATATATTTTTTTATCATACACCGTATTATTCAAAAAATAACACTTGGCATTTGACATTTATTTTAAGTATTTTTTTATTTTTAAAGTATGTAAAATGCTATAAATTACGTGTCAAATGTCCATTGTTATCTTTTAAATGACATGGTGTATAATAAAAAATTATGACATAGGAAAATCATTAACTTCAACTGTAATTTCAACGAAACACGGAACATCAGAATAAAGAGAATAAAGATCATTGTTGATGATTGGCTACGACGACCAATGGTGGAAAGAGAATAAGGATCATCCAAACATGTAGTTTTCATTTCACTACTAGCTTTGTGCTGTATTCACAGAATCTCAAGATAGGTTTCGTTTTATCTTCTAAGGAGGATGCGTGCAAAACAATATAAAACAAAGTCAAACTTCAAGAAAAATTGATACCCATTTGTTCTTAGACGCCAAATATTTGTCTGGTAAACAAGAAAAGGACATATATTCTAACTTTATTGATCATTAATTAGAGCCAGCCATTTAACAGGTGATGATAAAATAAAGAACCACTGATTTGTACTTTATAATCAATTCTTTTGAACTTTAGACCAGAAAGGAACAAAAGATTGGGTTTCCATGAAAAATAGAGATACTTCCACGTAAAAAGACGATAAAAGATGAAGTCCTCATATAAATAGCACTTTTCCTCACAAACAAAACAACATGGTAAAAAAAACAAAGTGAAATGTCAAGAAACAATTATGGCCCAGTGTAAGAGTTTTGCAGTTTATTCAAAATTTACCAGGAACGGCTGAAAAAGATTTTCCAAATCAGTTATTCAGTTTAACTTATGTAGAAAGTCTTTTATAAGTGGTTCTTAAATATAATTGTTGATTTTCAATTTATCAGTAATAATTTTAATATTACAAACCACTTTGCAATTGAGAATTAAGTGAATCACTCATCATTAGTATGGGATAAATTTCAAAGTGTTCCACTTTTTTTTTTTTTGGAAAAAAAGTCAAGACCCTCTCTGAAGAGATGCTTGCAACTCTGTTGACTCATCCATCTTGAGAGGCAAGGATTGTTCTCATGCCACGAAAAGTTGATTAATAATTCAAAGCTTACTACTTTCTTATTCTTTTCTACGTAGGAATGAATTATATGGAACTCGAGCCATGAACTAGGAAAGAGTTAATACAATTTTTTATCCTTAAATCTACCCTCATTTTGGTTTTAATTTCTCAAGAGATAAAATAATCCATATTTTTATTATATTATAGATACCAATGTTTTGAATAAAAATAAATTTGAGGATCAAAACCGTTGGTTTTAAACTTCAAGTACCAAAACCAAAATAAGAACAAATTGAAGGGTACAAATATTATATTAACCTAGTAGGAAATTAAATTAGCTCACTCAGAAAATCCTCTAGAAAAATTTCTTTGCTCATGTGGTTGGGGCATATGGATATATAGATACAAGTAGCATATAATTTACTCTTTTGAGCATACCTTTGAAAGAGCTATATGTCTTCTTGGTTATTCAGAGAGTAAGAGAATTATCAAGACACTACAAAAAAAAGGCAGTATCAGTGGTGGTTATTTTATACATTTGTAACGGATTTAACAGCTACAAGTGTAAATAGTACCGGTTTCAAAAATTACTGCAAAAAACCACTTAGGCAAGTGATTTAGCAGCGGTTTAACAGAATTGATGTGTACATAGTCAAACCTGCTACTAAATTTACAGCTTTTTTAATAAACTGCTGCAAACAAAGGAAAATGTGGGAATCACGGTGAAATATTTGTAGCGGGTATGAAATTGCTACTAAAATAAAGAGCATTTTGGATTTTTTTGTCTTGAAATCGAAACCGCTATTAAAATATAATAATTGAAAAAAATATAGTAGTAGTTAAGGAACCACAACTAATTTTTGTTCATGAAAATTAAATTTGTTGCCAAAATTTTAAGTGAGAGGGGGAAATAATTATAGCGCCAACGATTTGCACGGTTATGAAAACCACTACCAATTTATTCAAAATTCAAAATTACCCATCCTATTTTGGACAAAATTATCTCGACCAATGTTTGTAGTGATTCTAAAAACCGCTACTTAAATTTATCTAGATTAAAAATTATCTTTTTAAAAATTTTAATTCAAATCAATTATTTAAATATGATGAAATTAATTTTAATTATAAAATGACCGTTATAATTAATAAATAATTAATTCAAAGTAAATATTATTAATTATATAATATATGTAGAATGTAATGAAATGACCAAAAAACCTGTAAAAAAAGATAAAGCATTACCATATTAAGAAATTATTATTAAATTAAGTAACAAAAATTGGTTCATCAAATAAATGACAATGAGATAAATCAATATAATTAAAATAAAAAATAAAAATAAATTGTGAGAACGAAACCAAGAAGATAGTAGGCACTGTAATAGAATCTGAGTTGGATCTTGCAGATGAAATGTGGTCAACCTTGTAGATGAAAGAAGGATGAGGAAAAGGGAAAATGAGGAAGAATTAGAGAAGAGAGAAAGACCAAAAAACAAAATGGGGTGGAAGGGTATTTATAAGATTCCTGGTAGGAATTAGTAGCATTTTAGGTGGCATTATTTTGCCGCGGTTTTTTAGCAATGGTTTATTTTAACAATGTTTTATGTGAGGGTTTTGCAGTGTTATGTTTTTAAAAAATTCCCCTTGTAGATTGAAAAAATTAAATTACATATTGTTAGACTGGCTGTCACCCAAGAGGGGGTGAATTGGGTGTTGTAAAAAATGTTCTTTTCCAAAACTTCGGTTGATCAAATACTCAAATCATTAAGTGAAACAAAATATGAAATCAATTAGAGCTTGAGGAAAAACAATATAAGTTAATGAAGATGAAAGAACATAAAGCACACAACGATTTATCCTGGTTTGGCCCTCTCTGACCTACATGCAGTCCCCAGAGCACCTCTAAGATTTTTAATCCACTATACCATCCAAGTTTATCCAGGTACTTGGAAAATCATTACAATCACAATATCAACATAGACACTTGTGAATCCCATTTCAAGTTTGTCACGGTAGGTACTTGAAAAACCCCATAAATGTTTCCAGGCATTTATGAACCCACTCAAGTTTGCACCGTAGGTACTTGAAAAACCTTTACAATAACTCCCCCTTACCACATGTAAGGTTACACTAGGAATCACACTCCCTCACGGACTGCACTATAATAGAGACCATCATGCTCTGTTTTCTCAACCCAACAATCTCAAGATCCCAATCTTGAGTTTGTCACAGAAATCCAATGAGTTTGGATGAAACAATGAACTACTCTCTCAAAGAGTGGATAAATAAACATTGAAGCTCTCAGAGAAGAAAATATCAGAGTCCTGAAGATGTGCTCTGTTTTACGTTCACTGACTCCATATTCTCCGTCCTCTCTCTTCTCTTCTTCAGTTAGTTGCTTGCTTTGATTTATAGATGTTCTCAAAAAATGTCCGTGGGAAAGGAAGACATGTATCCGTTACTCATAGCTTTCTACTTTTGTTGTTCTGCCATTAATGCGTATCTCATTCGTTGATGGTGAAGACTGCAGATGACTGTTAATGCTGAGTGCCAGAGACATTCTTTGTTAAGCTCATATCGTTTAATAGGTAAACTAAAATGCATTTATGAGAGCATGTGAGATTCAAAATATGCAAGCACGAAAACGGAAAGCTTTGGTAGACGTTAGCGTAGCTGTGTCAGAAGCTCTATCAGAAAATAAGGAACTCGAGTTTTCAATATCTCATTACTCGAGTTCTGTCACATAGAAATTAATAGCTCAGTAGAGAAACTTTCAGTTTTTATAAATATAACTCGAGTTTGCAATGAAAGTTTTGAAAGACAGTTTGAAAACTTTTATTTGGAACTTGAAGTTTTGAAATCAAGTTTTGAGTTGTAGTTGTGAAACTTCAAGTTGTGAAAATGAGGACTCAAGTTGTAAAATGTGTGAAAAAATGTCCAGTTGAAAAGGTCCTAGACACTCGAGTTCAGAATCTTAGGAACTTGCGTTTTGAACTTATGAAATTTTGATAAGCATGGAACTCGAGTTTGAAAAACAATAAGACTCGAGTTCTGTAGAACTCTAAGTCAAAACTTCCAGTTTTCAATTCAGGTTTTGTGAGCATGTTGTAAAACTTGAGTTTTGGAAATCTGGAACTTGAGTTTTATAAAAGCAGTTTCAGATATGAAGTTTAGAAGCTCGACACTCGAGTTTTGGACATCTGGAACTCGAGTTTTATGAGCCATGAGATGCAACTCAAGTTTCCCAAGCTATGACTCTAGTTTTACTGAATATTTTGTGTAACAAATCCATCCAAATCATGACACTCGAGTTTTGTTAATGCAGAACTCAAGTTTTATTTCATGAGTTGAACTTGCACAGGTCACAGTTAGCTTTCAGCACATATCTCAACTTGCAATGCCCATATCTCTCTCAATTAAACTACAAAACTTGTAAATAATATATCAATGGAAAGCCCTATATGTCTACTTTCATATGAAACAATAACCAATCCAAAAGCTATTATATAAAGAAAGTTATGACAGATACAATAAGCAAAGGTCAGTGATAAAGCGTTAAATTCGGCTACTAGCTTTCGAAAATTATACTTCTTCATATGAAATGCTTTGATGCTGGTTTAGGTGTCTATGAACCACATTGTAAGTCTAGTTTTATATGAAATTGGTTTCATATCAATCAAAGTTGTATTTTGGGAGATATAAACAAAATACCAGACATATATCGAGCTGATAGAAAATAGAGAGGTTGAAACTTGAGTTGTGATAATCCAGAACTTGAGTTTTGTAAAACTTCTTCCTAAAACTTCAGGTTTTGACTTCAAGTTCTATGGAACTTCCAGTTCTGAAATTCTAAAACTTCAAGTTCTGACTGAAATTTTTTGAGCTGAAAACAAAATTTCTTTTTCAAACTTCCAGTTTCAATATCTAGTTTTGGAAAACAATTATAGAACTTGAGTTTTGAAAATTCTTGACTGAGTTTCAAAAGATTTAGAACAGTTTCAACCAAGGAGCTCTAGAAACTCACCAAGCTCGATTTTTATTTTTAAGAAATAGTTTTGAGCATGCAAAAAAAATTTAGATGAATGGTAACTCAATGTATGATGATATAACATCTATTTAAAACATTTTAACATTCAAATTGAGTTATTTAACCATATTATCTTCCAATTAAATATAATGCCCAAATAGTAGTGAATCAATATGCATTAAAAACCTTCATAAAATCAATATGGATTAACTTTTTGCTCTATTATTTGACATCATCAAAACTAATCATGTCTAATACATATATTATGTACCTAAATTATTTATTCAGCATCATCAACCCTGACAAGGGGTAAATCATCATTTGCTTTAGCGAAGAATTTTCAAAATGAATAGGATGAAATGGCTTTGTCTCATAAGTGATGTGTTCATTGCCATCGCCCATGTCATAAAGATCTCTAGGCTTAAAATGAACAACCACACTCCAATCTTTATGTCTCCCATCTCCCTACCTCTAATGCTAGAATATATGAGTCATCATCTCAAGATTCACCTATGTGAATGAGCATGAAAAAATCACATATGTGATTCTCAGCTCATCAGTAGTGATTCCACTAGGAGTTGTCATATTTTCCCAAGAACACTTGAATAACGTGATGGTGAATTGTTCCTAATAATTCAATTTGATGATATCAACCAATTTTCCATAGTAGGGGACACCTCCGAAATGCATGTCATCGTCAATGCTGCTCATATAACTTCTTGTACCAAAATTCCCAAAAATCCTAAAGTAATGTGTGAGAAAGCCTTGATTGCATGAAACTGTGTAGAACTTACGTTATATGTAGTAAAACTTTTTACGTACTAAAGGGGCCAATTGTAAGACTTGTCAAATCAACTGGGTGGAAGTTGTCGTCATTGTGTATTTGGCGTTCAAGCCAAATTAGGAATTCCATATACATCCTTCTATCAATCTCAACAAATGTTTGTGTCCGGATACATAGTTGACATTTGACATAACTTCAGAACTCTCTGTTATGATTAAGCATTATATGAGTGGACAAATATAATTTGAATTCATAAAATAATAAGTTAGTGCTGATACTCAATGAATGAAAGGATCAACTTGACTACAGTTGATTAGAACATGTCTGTATGCTTGTACCATCTCATTAGGAATGAGGTTGAAGTATTGATGTTCTCCAATTGGTCTCCTATAAGGGAACAAACTTTTTGATGTTGACTGACCAACACTAAGGCAATCATCAACACAAGGATGATGGTTGAGAGATGTTTCAATGTAATTTAAAGTACAATGAATAGAAGTTGAGGACTTCATCCCCTATATAACATTCTACTATTGAACCCTCTTGCCATACCTTATTCCTCACATATGACTGATTGAGCTTTATTTCTATAGTATTCTTGCTTGAATTTCCAAAGCATTTAATGCATTTTTGGCCAATCATGACCCTTCTTGAGCTTAATTTGGAAACTAGAGTTGTTGATTATGATTAGCTTGATTTTGGGTGCATTTGCCATGAAAAATGACACATTTGCACTTAATTATAATCATGAGCAAGTGATACTTCAAATATTTGCTATTTTATTTTAGGAACTCTAGCTAGTGACAATTGGAGACATCTCTAGAACAATTCACCGCGGCACAATTCATAATTCACCGCCACCAAAGATTAAGCCAGCAAGCAAGAACTCTCGGGAGAGGTTCGCCGTGATGAAACCTCAAGTTTGCCGCGACAAATATCGCTTAACAACACCATAACAGGCTCCAAATGGAAAGAATAACCAACCCATCATGTGGGATCCGACCCAGGGCGGTTAATACATGCCAATTAGGGTAAATTTCAGAGGGGAGGACGAAAAGGAGGCAAGAAAACAGTCCATACTCATCTCTTCCATTTTCTCTCATTCCATTGCTTTCTAAACCCCAATTTCACTTCATCTCATCCCCAAAATTCCATCATGCACCTTCATCTGTCCATCCGGAGTCCTAAACTGCTTGCTATGAGCAGCTAAGCATCTCCTTTCCTCTTGGGGATGAAGATGACTTGAGATCAAAGTGCTGAAAAAGGGGGGTAGAAGTTTTAATTTGTATTTCTGTTATAGATTGCATAGTTTCTGAGTTAGGACTTGCGATTTGTACTTAAATACTTGGTCTCAGTCGAGTCAAACTTGGATTACTTGTGTATTGATTTTGCTTTGTGGTTGACTTAGTAGAGTGAAGTCTCATTTCTACTTGTTCAATGAGATCTTTGTTGCTCTCTTTTATCTTCCTAGTTGTGCTTGATATTTGAGTCAATATTGCATTGAGTTGGATTTTTCACTTGGCAATTTATTTATACACACTAAGTGTTTTTAAAGGGTTTCATGGAGTTCATTGCATAGAATTTCTGACCCAGCGAGTTGTTGGGGTTTTTCATTACGAAACTTAGTGTCAAATTACTACTTTCCCTCATGTTTTGTGAACTATGATAGCCTAAATCATTTCCAAGAGGAAAACCATCACTTAACACCTTTTGCATTTCAATCCTGTTTTTATTGCACTCCAATACCCAAAAATCCCAAAACAGAAATTTTGTTTTGTAATTAGCTTCAATTATATGCAATTTTGAATCAAACACAGTTTTTACCTCAAAAGTAAACTTAACTACAAGCTAACTAACTAGTGATGCACGAGGCTCTGTAGAGAACGACCCTAGGGTTGCACCCTATAGTGCAATCCTTGGAAATCACAACTATTTTGATCCATTTCCAAGGCTTGACAATGATAAGTTTTATACTATCATCTGTGGCATCGGGATCAATGACTTGAACTTCCCTACGAACCTGTAATAAGTTAACAGCATGAAGACAAAGTAGTACTTAGTGATGTACTGATGTGTGTAAATAATGTGTGTGAATAGTTTTTAACATGAATACCTTTCAATTTAATACATCCAATAATATTGAACTGGGCCACCAAGTTTTACCTCTTAAACAAGGTGGAAGGTGAGATGCACTATGACAATGAAAAATGAAGGAGGGAAAATCATCTCCAAATGATATAGTGTGAGAATGATATGCTTCTGCAATTGATCTAGCTCGTCATTGATAAGAAGCTTTGCACATAGCTTTCTGAAGAATAAACAGAGTTCTACCAACATCGTCGAAACTTCTAGAGGTAATGTACTTTTGAGTGACAATGGTAGTAATTGTTGCATAAGGACATGCGAATCATGTCTCTTTAATCCGACTACCTTTCGAGACTTTTCAGATCTCTTCACCTTGAAATATTGCTTGAATGTCCATTATGAACCTTAATTTTCTTCAATATTGAGAGGAATATATCCTTATTTGGCTTCATTAAGATAAATTTTACCAGTTGAAACTTGTCGTTATCATCTAGACAATCTTCTTGATGAATTCCCATAGACTGTAAATCCCTCCAAGCTTGAAGATGATATTTGGACTTCCCAAATTCGTTTAGTAAGGTGTAAAGAACATTATCGTACATTCTTTTCGATGTGTATCATATCAAGACTGTGATGTAACACATTAGACTTTCAATAAGGATGAATGAAAAATATACTTCTCTTGCACCATTGCCGAATTGTCTCAACACCCGAAGTGCTACAAGATCTTCTTCCAGTGAGTTCTGCATCATCCCTTTTTTTCCCAAAATTAATATGAACATCATCAAGTTGACTGAGAATATTGGAACCACTTAGTCCTATTCTTTCTTGTTTGCTATTGAAATGATTCCTCTACAATCTAAATATATACTTCCTATCAAGGAAACAATGATGAGCCATGAAGCATCACTTTCAACTGTATGGAAGGTTAAATGAGTGCACATCAAAGTTACACACAAGACAAGTCAGTTCAGTAACATGTTCCACCTAGATAATGTTCCAAGGCCTATGAAATCACTTATCATCCGCATCAAAGCTGGACGCAATTTGAATAGTGTCTTATCATATGCATCATATGTCTCAATGCCATCAATCTATAATTCGACCAACTTGTTTATCAAATGTCTTAGGTAGATGTCAATATCATTTCTCAATGCTTTCTTTTTTGGGATGATCATAAATAAAATGAATGGGTTCTACTTCATGCACATCCATGGATGCAGGTTGTAATGAAGTAACACCACTGGCCAAATACTATAATTCATGCTAAGGTTCCCAAATGGATTGAATCCATAAGTTGCTAGAGCAAGATGTATGTTTTTGAGATCCTCTGCAAAATCTAAAAATTGTTTGTGAAACCTTTTACAAGCCTCAGAATCCTACGAATGTCTTAACTTACCATCAGGATTCATTTCAACAATATGTCATCTCATGTGCTCTATTGCTTTAGATAATAAATACAATCTTTGCAATCGTCTAACGGGCGCAGCTCTGACAGCTCGCCCAGACACAACCTACTCTTGTATCGTCATCATCCCATCCTTGTCCTTCATGTGGTACATGCAATTTCATTTTTCCTTCCATCCTTCCCCATCTTTGAGAGAGAATAATCTTTGTGCGCATCCTGAACAACAAATTTATATTGCAAAAATTACCAAATAAAAGTTAATCAGCATTTCATACAAAAATAATAACTTTATTTAAAGGGTATATATCAAAATCTTACCTTAACTTTGTTATTCCAAACCCAATCCTTGGCGCTTGATTGGATCGCTGATATCAAATTGCCTAAAGTTGCCCCCTTGCTCAGCTAGGAAGCAGTTGTATACCTGACTGCCTTTCCCAATCAGTTGCCATGTGAACCATTCAACGACACTATTATCCTGTGCCAATCATTGAGATGGTAAACATCTCTCAATGTGAGCTTCCTCTTTAGTACCCTCCTTATTGGATCTGCACATTTTATTCAATCATCAATATTCAAAATAAATTAATGAATTAATTTGAATAAAAAATTAAAATTAAAAGTACTCACCCTGAATGTCCACGTCAAAATCAGTGAAATGGCTAGCAGAAGGGTGTGGAAATCCCTGTTCCCTAACAATATGAGATTTTTATCCCACTAACCTTGAAATCATTTACTTTGATGTCATAAGTATGCTCTGGATTCGCTTCGACGTTGCTAATATCCAGGATCTCATCATTAGGGATCATAAGATTATTTCAAGTCTACCACCAGATCAGACTAGACATTTATATATAAATGAATATTTTAATACTTACAAACATTATATTATAACAAAAAATAAAATAAATTAAAATGAAATAACAATAAAAAAAACTATAAATTATTATAACAAAAAAAAGCATAATAAAAATAAAAATGAAATAAAAATTTTAAAATTAAATTACAATAAATTATAACTAAAAATAAAATTAAATAAGAAAACCAATATTAAAATAAATTATAACCAAAAAATAAAAATAATAAATTAAAAAATTAAAAATATATTAAAATACATAAATAAAGTTTAAATTAAAAGAAATAAAGATAAAAATATATAAAAAACAAAAATATTAAATTAAAAAACTTTAACATTTTAACCTTTGCAATGTCAAATAAGGAAACTTGAATTAGAAGGTAATAACCTCTACAATGCTTCTTCGACGTGAAGTTTTTTAAAATTTGAAAAACAACAAAATGAGGGGCTAATGCCTCTTGTAGCCGTTACATTAGTAGCGATTTCGTTAAAATCGATATGCAAAATAATGCAAAATCGTGCCACTATCTGTGAAAATGAAGATTTTAGTAGTAGTTTGTCCGAACCTCTACAAAATACGTGAGAGAAAGTGACCTTTCGAATTTGTAGCTGTTTATCTGTCAAAATC
The DNA here is from genome assembly GCA_025593235.1 of Vachellia pachyceras. Taxonomy (NCBI): domain Eukaryota; kingdom Viridiplantae; phylum Streptophyta; class Magnoliopsida; order Fabales; family Fabaceae; genus Vachellia; species Vachellia pachyceras. Next base: position 13,692 of record JANTPZ010090234.1, on the reverse strand, counting down.
GTTGCAAATAACAATTATAGAATTGAAATTATCTGTAAGTTTATAGTGATTTCATGACTAACTGTTAGGTGGATGGAAGTTGAATCTCAAATTAGAATGGAGGTTTGTGGAAGGTGTATTTTGAGTTTAAGGGCGGCCTGTATTGGTTTTCAAAAATAAAAGGAGGCATTTGTAATTAAAGCATAACAGAACGATGGTTATATTAATTTACTCTAATTTTTATTTTCATTCATCAATTTTTAAAGCCTATAATTAAAATACTAGTTTTATTCTCTTTCTTAAGATTATTCACTCCCTCAAGTCCATATTATATTATAACATTTTTTCACAATGTTTTTGTCTTCACATTGTCCAATTAACTAAATAATTAAACCATAAGGAGAATTGAAGATAAATCCCTCATTGCCATTTTAATTGTAGAATGTGACTTGATCCATTTTAAAGTTTATGGAGGCTCACTTGCATATAGTGAAATGCCAGTTGAATACTAGAGAAGGTCAATTGTATATTGTGGAACCTCACTTGCATTTGATTATTAGCCATTTTGCACCTTTGTGGAAGCTCATTTGCGTACAATGGAAGGTCAGTTACATATCGTGAAAGCTCACTTATATTTACATATTTACCATTTTATACCTTTGTGAAAACACACTTGCATTGAAATCTCAATTCATATCATGGGAATATCAATTGCATAATGTGGAACCTCAGATTGTACAAGGTCCCATACCACAATTGATTTGGCAATCAGGGATTCACCCCCAATTTTCCCTAAACTATATCCAAATTGACTAAATAAGTTATCTTAATTAAACTACGTAGACAAAAAAATTAGTTGATATCAATAAATATGTAAAAATTGTAACATTTGTCTCAAAAATATCCTTATTTAAAGGGTGAGAGAATAAGAGAGATAATAAGGAGGTCAATCTATGGTGACGTAATAATGAATGCATCGGAATTAAAATGAATAATTAACTGAGAGAGAAATGAGAAACTCGCAATTTTTTTACTAAATTCTCTCATAAATAAGAGAGATAAGAGAGATAATAAGGCCTGAATGTTTCTTATAAATAAAAAATAAAGTAAATGTGATTGTTGTTCTTTGTTAAAAAAATGGATGGAGTATTAACTAAATTCCTTATTCCATAAGAAATAGTAGTAATGAGTTGGCAAAAAAAAAATTAATGAGAGACTATGAGCCGGCATTTGTGGGTGTGTGAGAGAAATTGATTTATGATATCAATGTGATTTTATTGAATTTCATTTGAATTATCTACCTCATATCGGTTATTAAAAAAATTGACATATATAAATGAAACTATGTTGGTTTAGTATATAGGAGATAAGACATGCTTTTTTGATAACAACAAAATTAAATAAGAATTTGTTTTGTAGGATTAAATATTAATCTGGATTGATAATTGTTTAATCATGAGTAACATAATTTAGCGCGAGTCATGGAGTTAAACATCATGCTATGGCCATTTTGTTCTTAACTTTGATCTTATTCAAGTTATTGTGGATATCTGCAGTTGATTTATATAGGAACATATATTATGCTTCGAGTCATATCAGGCTTAAAGAGAGTTAAGTTCATGCCTGGAGTTGATATCTTACCTCACTCAAGTTAAAGCTATAACATATCTTTACTAGAGGAGAGCAACAGGCGGGTTGGGCAGCTCGTGTCCTAGCCAGTTAAACATTTCACGGGTACGGGCTATCCCGTACCCGTGCATCAACCCGTTTAACCTCTTTTAAATGGGTTGATAATAAATGGGCGGGTTTGAATGGGTAACTGGCAGCCCATTTAGCATATGCATATCATCCCCTATTTATACAAACAAACCGAATTCAAAGACATTAAAAGACATTATTTTCTGGGAGAGAAATAGAATAACAAAAAAAAACCTTGCCATTCTAGAGATTCAGAGTCAATCTCTGTAAAAGAACCACCAACTCTTCAACAGAAAAGAAACAACAATATAATCAAAAGTCCCTCTCTTTACAAGCAAATTGTTAAGAATTTCTCTAAATTCAAGTTCATTTTGTGCATAAATCACTATAGACATTGTCAGTTATGGCATTGATCAACAGAAATCAAGTTTGAGAACCTGTGTGTGGCTCCTCAGCCATGGCTACCAAGCACAAGCAATTGGACTTTGAGTCTCTCCACTACTTCACATATTTCTTCCTTAGCATTTCCAGTTTCTGTGATTGTCTCTGCATCAATCTACAGAAACAACACATGATGAGATCCTTTGCTTCATTAAAGGCATATTCAATTTAGAAGCTTCAACACAGTTCATGAATAACATTCTTGGAGAAATAAAGGATCCACATCAATCAGAAGAAGCAGAGCAAAGGGGAACTTGTATGAATCCAAAGGCACCCCATCATGAGCTCACATACAATAACTACTATATGGTACTATTTTGGAGTAGTCTAGATCTAAGGTTTGCAACATACATATTTACCGAATGGTGCAGAAAGGGGAAATTGGTTAGCAAATTATCCTATAATAGTGGCTTATAAAGATATAGTTGCTTTATGGAACAACAGGAACCAACCATGATTTTAATATTGTCTAAGTAGTGATCACATCACTTTCATCAGCTGGTTTGATTAAAAAACGAGAAAAAAGAAAAAAATAAACTAAACAGGGATGGTGGTTCTTTCACAGAGCTCCCAAATTCTAATTCAAAAACACAGAGTGAGAGAGGTATTACAAGCAAATTGTCCAAAAACTATGGTCCAAAAAATTAGAAAAAGACAAACAAATTTTTCTCGTAAAATCAAACTAAGCATACTATAAAAAACGCATACACCAATAAATGTATTTTCGTAAGCTTGGAGAGCCTCACCAGTTAACCTGCAAATCCTTCATTCCTCCAAGATCTTGGCCCCCATATCCTCATAGAACTTGATGGCATTCACATTCCAATCAAGCACGATCCACTCTACTCTCCCATACCCCATCGCCACCCCTTTCTTCGACACCTCCGAGAGTAGCATTTTCCCGAACCCTTTCCTTCTGTAACACTCTCTCACAAACAAATCCTCAACCTATAACCCAGGCTTGTTGAGAAACGTGGAGTAGTTGGGAAAGAAGAGCACAAAGCCATCAAACAACATCATCGCCTTTTGATTTGAATGTCTCTCTCTCCCGATCCTTAATCCAGGATATCCATATTCACAACCCGAGCAGTCGGTTTGTAGAATGAATTGAAGGTCGATTCAGGGAAGGGGTTGGGGGAACTTCGAGTATGAAGACGGTGAAGGAGTGGAAAGGCTGAGAATTGAAGAGGGTGGAGGACATAGAGGACTCGGTGGTGGAGAGGAGATGGGTAAGGCGCTTGAACACAGCCATTTAGTGGATGAGCTTGTGGATGTGAGGGACGTTTGAAGGGATGGCCAAACGTACGTGGGAGAATAGAGGGCGGCCCATCGATGTCGGCTCCGGCAATGTAGGGAGATAGAGCTATTAGCTGTAGCAGCGAATCTCAATCTAGGGCATGGGAGCTGGGAGCAGAAGTTTGAGTGATATTTGTCAATCGAACTGGATGCATCAAAGCATGTGGATTGTGGGTAGGGGGGACAGTAGGCAATTTAGGGCCCCAAATTTTGGGCCATTTGGAGTTGAGGGGTTTTTTTTTCTAAAAAAAAACATATACGAGCGGGCACGGGTAGCCCATTGCATGCCCTTAGCCCGCCCATGAATTTTTTATATGGGCGGGTTTTTATCCAGCCCGTAACGGGGCACCATTGGGTGGGCCCAATCCAGGGAATTTTCTCTGGCCGAGCAGGCTTCGCGAGTTACGGGTTTCGTGCTCTCCCCTAATCTTTACCCTAATTAGGCTTAAAGAGAGTCATTCCAAGTTCTCTCATGATCATGTTATTAAGAGTGTTTTAGAGCTCGTTTGAAAGTTCGTCTGAGAATAGTTTTTATAGAGTTTGAGGTAAAATCTATGTTTTGGAGAACAACTTTGGAGAGAATAGCTTTTAATGATTTTGAGGTAAAACCTAGGTTTTAAAAGGGGATTGTGTTTGAGAAGTTATTGACTTTTACCGAGTTCGAGAAAATTTATTATAAGAGAGTGTGTGATTTGATAAGAAAATAGCTTTTTCAAAATCTAGGTTTCAAACATAAGTTTTGTTATAAAACATAGGTTTTAAAAAAATGTGAGTACTTAAACAAAATCTAAGTTTTCGAAGTGAATCCAAATGAGCCCTAAGTATTAAATATATAAACATGTATAAACACTTTGTAGGTAATTTATAAGTTGAATAAACATTCTTCTTTTATTGAAGTGAACATGAATTCAAATAAGTTTAATTTTCTATGAGTACTCTCTTAATAGAAAAAAAATATCTGTCGCATAATTTTCACATGGAAAATGTGCAAATGGTTGCAAAATGTTTAAAAATAGTTTGTCACAAACCAGGAGGATTAGCATAATTGGCATTAAGTTGGATTCTTAAGAATCTAGTCAAGTGTTCAATTTCTAACAATGTGTTTAATTAGAATCCCATGGCCAAAACAAAATCTCCTTGGAAAGTTTATGGTACGGGGGGATTAATCATTAGTACCGATGGTGAATACATTTGGTTCGTCCAAGAAAAAAAATCAATTTGTAATAGATTTTTATTAAAAAAAATTCTTTGTTTTTTTTCCCTTTTGGATTCCCAAATTTCAGAACGATTAAGATTTGCATGTAAATTGAAGGTTTGCAGATGATTTTGAACACTCATAATCCAAGACACAGATAGATTTGTAAAACCTTTCTGAACCAACCATACTTTGATTTGAAATATATAACAAGGACAATTATCTTTTAGCATGTGGATATCATTTTGCCTTAAAACATGAGGCACTGCAAATTTTTGCTTATTTTTGCAAATTTTAGCATGTGTACACAGTTGCGGTCGGACCCATGTCTTAATCTGTCTGAATACATTGTATTAATTGTTCCAATACAACAGGCAATTCAATATTATTGTAGAGTGAACAAACATGACCCATGTCAGAAACTTGCAAGAATTTTTATCTGCTTGAAGCATGTTTAAGCAGCCCATGTTGTGAATCATTTTCTTACAAAAAGAACAATATGTATAACATTATCTAAAAAAATAGTATTACATATTTAATATTAATACCTTTAGAGTGAACAAGATTCTATCCACCTCTAATATGCTTTAATAACTGGGTACAATTCATATTACCTCATCTTTAATATAAAAGCCAATTGATTTGTTGGAAAGATTAAAAAAGTTAAATACATTACGTGAAAATATTTATTTATGTTTATTATTGGATTATATGTTTATTATAAATCAAACAAATTATCCTAAAATTTTCATAGATTATTTATATATGAGCTGGATTTCTTAAAACATAGAAGATAAGTATTACTTTTAGAAGATCAGTAGCCAAACGTTTAGAAAACGTTTTTTTACAAAAAGATTAGAAGATAAGTATTACTTTAAGAAGATCAGTAGCCCATGTTATCAATCATTTTTTTTACAAAAAGAACAATATGTATAACATCATCTAAAACATAGTATTACAACGTTAATTAATATTAATACGTTTAGAATAAACAAGATTCGATCGTACTCTAATATGCTTTGATACCTGGTTAATATCCTTTAGTAAGCATATTTAAGAGTTCATTTGGAAGTCCGTATGATAATAGTTCTTACAAAATTCGAGTTAAAATTTAAATTTTGGATAATATATTTTGGGAGAATTGCTTTTATGGATCCCGAAATAAAATCTAGGTTTTGAAAGGTGATTGGATTTAGGAAGTTATTGACTTTTATGAAGTTCGAGGCAAAAAGTAAGTATGAAAGAGGAAAAATAAAAAAAAAGGAGAAAGAGAAAATTTATTATAAGAAAGAGTGTGATTTTACAAGAAAATAACTTTTTCAAAATCTAGGTTTAAAACCTATATTTTATTACAAAACCTAGATTTTAAAAATATGCATACTTAAACAAAATATATGCTCTCAAATGGGAGTTAAACGGGCCTTAAATTTCATATTACCTCTTATCATTAATATAAAAGTCAAATGAGTTGTTAGTAAGATTAAAAAAAAATTAAATACATTATGTAAAAATATTTATTTATGTTTATTATTCGATTATATATTATTTATAAATCAAACAAATTATCTTCAAATTTTCATAGATTATTTATATATGAGCTGGATTTCCTAAAAATATAGAAGATAAATACTACGTTTAGAATATCAGTAGCCAAACATTTAGAAATCGTGACAGAAGTGCACAAAATAGAGTGGAAAAAATTGAAAGCCCTTAAATGGGTAGCCAATTAAGTCCGACTAAGTGAAATTAGAAAAGGTTTATATAACTAAAAAGAAATTTGAAGTATCCCAAAAAGAAAAAGTACATATAACTAATATGTATAGTTTAATACTTTAGTTATATCAAGAATGGGGTGTGAGTTCAAGGGTTAAAAGTAAACCCTTCTGATGTATAAAACTATTTTAATATGTTTATAAAATATTTAATATGAGTCTTTTAGTCAAATAATCCAGATCTACATTGTAGTCTGCAGAGGATACAGAGTGCGAGGTGATTATTATCAATACAATTTTTCTGCTAACAGAAGCCAAATTAAAATATTCATGTATGATCTGTATTTTAAAGCACTAAAATAAATTCACTCGTCTAAGAAAATAATAACAATATCTTGACTGTGTGATCTGTATTTTGCTTCAAAAAAATTAAAGGAAGAGAGACTACATCAGTTGTTGATGAAAATGGCAAGTGAATACGTCCACGTAAAGTGCCAGAGGAACTTCTCTTCTTATCCAAATGACTCAAATAATGGAGAGCGGCTTTCATTATTATTATCATTATATTTATCCTTATATTTTTATATAAAATTTTCTCTTAATTTTATAAAATGTCTTTTTATCTCTCACTCTCAATCGATTAGCTAGCCTCAAATTAAATAATTATGCTTCGTATTTGTCATTATATATTGTTTTTTAAAAAATAAATATCATATGTAAGAATTTATGAATATATTATTTTGCCAATATTTAAAATTTTAATGTCATATTTTTTGTTGATTCTCAAATCACAAGACTAAAAAACATTTTGTTAAATTAAGGAAAAAATGAACTATCAAATGAAGTCTAATTAGGCAAGAATTATAGTAAAAAATAGGTTTTTATATACTTAAAGTATTTATATTTTTAAGCACGATCAATTATATTAAAATATTATTAAGTTTTAATCTTATTATTGGTTCTTAAAGTTTAATTGAAATTTGGCTTTGATTCATGTAGTTTCAAATTGTTGATTTTAATCCATATAGCTAGTTTCATGAGGATTTGGTTTGAATTTAAATACATGGACTAAAATATAAGCTAGTTAAAATTAAAAAAAGAAAAGCCATCAAACTTAAATCAAATCCTTATAAAACTATATGAATTAAAATAAATTATTTAAAATTACACTGATGCGGAAAACTAAATTTTGATCAAACTATAAAGACTAACAATTATATAAACCCTATTGTTAACTTAGACATGTTTATTGACTATTTCTTATATTATAATTATTTCAAAAGACATAACAAATGGTTTAAGAGGCACAACATCCTGGCTTTTGACCTTAATATAGGAAGTGCATATGCTTTGGTAATTGGTTCATCAAAATGTGTAGCATCAAGGGAACAGAAAATTAATGATTGAGTAACACACACACACACACACACATTACTTGTGTTTGTGTATGGATAGGTTTCGTGAATATCTTTTGCACGTTTAATCTATGGATATAGTGGCTCTCTCTTGTGTTGGAAAGGATTTTTAAATCAGTTTTGGTCAAAGGGTGCATTATTGTCAGTTTGTCACTAAAACATATATAGAAAATGTAAAATGGCGTATAATAATTAATTATGAATTAATGGAAAAAAATGATATAGATTTGTCGCTCATTTAAAATATAATTATACGTAAAGCATTAAAAACTGTCAACCAAACATAGAATAATAATATGAAACTCTCGAATGTGTCTTCTAGATTATTTTCTCCAATTTTATGTAAAAGAGTACGTTGAGATATTTGTTTTGGTATTGATTTTTTGTATTAAAAAGTTGAATGACCACTTCAATTTGCATCCAGCATGTGACTCATGCATTTTGGAGTATTTTAGAAAATTAGTTTACACTTTTTACAAATATCTAATTTTCTTAATATATATTAAATTAAATATATTCTATATTTAAGACAGTAAAGAGTACAATCATATGTTAAATGCTACATTTAGTATTTAATATAAAAAATAGATAATTAATTTTCAGATATTAAGAAAGTTAGATAAGGTTGTTATTTGTTATATATAAGTGTTAGTTTCCATAAATTGCACCTTTGATCATATCTATTGCAACGTATAATTAGTATGTTAAGATAGATGATGACCAACGTAACCCCTTTAAGAGAGAAATAATGCTTAATTAAAAGATTGCGTTGGATTACGTTATCTTCAACTATGAAATTATTCCATTTACGCTTTTTCCTTTGATTTTTTTTAACCATTGCTAATTGGCAAATCTTGGCCAACAAAACACTTGCATACTCCTAGAGTATCACATCATCCATATTCTGTCCAATAAAAATATTTCAAGTATCCCATGTTGTGGATTTCATATCTCATAAATTTCTCTTTATTAATTCTCTTTTTCCATAATAAATATATATTATAATAAGTTATGGAAAAAGAGAAATAATGAGAAAAAATTTATGGGATATGGGATCTACAATAAGAAATACTTAAAATATTTTTATCGGACAGAGCATGAATGATGTGTCACTCCATAAGAGTATATAAGTATAATGGTGAAATTTTGAGCCCAAATTGGGCTTTGTATAATGTGGGGGTTTAGATAGCGGAAAATGGGCATTTTCTTGGCCCAATAAAACTTAGGTTGCATAAATTCTTTTGGACAGTTGAATAACTAATAAAATTGGCATACTTCCACCAAAAATTTATTTATTCCCTTTTTCTTTTCTTTTGTTAATCACATATATTCTCTCATTAAAATATTCATTATTAGACATTACATGTAAACATCACATTTATCGTCTTTTATTTATTTAGTAATTTCTTGTCATTTTGGAAAACGCAATGGCTCCCAAGTAAATTAATTCGTTTTAGACCCAATATAACTCTAAGAAGAAAAAGCAACTAATAACATGAAAATGGCAAGTCAAAAACAATGGCACAGGAAAGAGGACTTGGTACCTCGTCAGAATTTGAGGGAAGTGCAGGAGGATGGTGCTAGGTCACAGGCGAACACGGAGCACAAGAAGACGAAGTTGACCTCAACGCATGACGTGACAGTTAGGAGGGCGTCGGTAGGAGAGACAACGCTAGCTTGATGACGGAACCCACACCTAAAGGTCAAGAACAAAAACTGGACTGCTTCCAATTTGGGATGGATGGGCCAAGTATTAATAGTCCACCAAGAAATGAGCAATTGGGCTCAACAAGGAAAATGAGCTCAATCTCCAGGCCCTAAGTGTTGTTTCCTTTAAATGAAATAAAGCAATGACGTCGAACCCATACCTTGGTTATTGGGTCGTTATCCATGCAGGGGCCCAGAAGACGGACCAAACATCACGCCCAGGGGGAGATGTGATCACGTTGGCAAGTGACACTATCCAACGAGCTCCAACAGACCTTGGGCCTGAGGGAAGCGGGCTGGGGTTTTAGTGAACCATGATGATATATTGAGTAACAAGCCTCCAGCCATTAGTAGAAATTTTACAGGGGTGGAAAAACTACGTGATGATGCAAGAAGATGTTTATAGGCCCCCACCTGTTGCAGAACCCTTGCACTGGAAACCTCCAGATAGGGGATGGATAAAGGCCAACGTTGTTGGAGCAGTTTCAACCACATGAGGTTTAGCTGGGTGTGGAGGTGTGTTCCGAGACCATCTGGGTAGCTGGATATTTGGCGTTGCACAGACTTTAGGCCCTTCTATAGTCTTTAAGGCGGAGCAATTGGCAATGTTTAAAGGGCTGAACTGGGCGTGAGAGTTGGGAGTTAAGAGGATTATAGTTGAGTCGGATTCCAAGGATCTGATTATGAGTATGAAGTAGCAGGGAGTACCAGACAGTTGCAGCTTGCTTACGATTCGGATGAAAGAGATGTTAAGCAGAAATTGGAAGCTGAAGGTGGAGCATATCCAGAGAAATCAGAATCACATAGCTGATAGATTGGCTAAGGAAGGTTTGACAAGAACCATTCTTTATGATATGTGTCCTCATTATCTGAGGACTGCGTGTCCAAAGAAGCTTTGGGACCTTGTCCCACTTAATTTTAGCTTTTCTGTACTTTGGCCTTTGAGCCTCTTATTTTTTTTTTAAAAAAAGCCTCCAAACATAGCTATGGATACAAGCAACGATTTTTCTAGCACGGAGGCTACTGAGACTAATGACTAGTGCTTTGTAACACAGGATGAGGTCAAAGAGGACTTAAAGAACATTGATGAATTACTAGATCTCCCAGAATCTAGTTAATTTTTGCGCTAAAGGTTGTAGATTCACCATCTTCCTATCTTTTATTATGAATATTCAATCTTGGAATTGTAGAGGCACAACCTCTAAAAATTTTCCTGGAAGATTGAGAGAGATCCTCAAAAGAAACTCTGTGAATATTTGTGCCCCTTAATGAGGCAAGGGTAAGTGGCTTGAAGGCTGATAGAATAGTCAAAAGATTGGTTTTTCCTAATTGGATTAGAATTGAGGCTACTTGGTATGTTGGGGTATTTGGTTGTTATGGAATTCTGAGGAGTTAATTGTGAATTATTTACAATCTTCCACCCATGACTTGCATGTGAGAGTGACAATTCATAAGAACTCTCATGCTTTCATCCTTTCTTGTATATTTGCGCAACCTTGTATCAGCCTACGACAAAACCTTTGGCAGGACATTAATACCCGTAGTCGTACTTTTAAGGACCCTTAGTTTATCATTGGTGATTTCAATGCTTACTTATCTTGTGAGGATAAAACAGGAGGGGCTAGCTCAAACTACCAATCTATGAGGCAATTTGGGGCTTGTATTCAGCAGGCCCAACTGATTGAGATGGAACATGTAGGTGATCGGTACACCTGGGAGAGGGGGCAAATTAAGGAACGTATTGATTGGGCTTTCACAAACGAAGAGTGGAGCCAGAGATACCCCTTTTCTAAAGTTCACCATCTTGATAAGTTTGGATCGAACCATAGTCCCATTCTTCTTTGTAGCTCACCACTCAATCAATGACCTCACACCAAACCTTCCTTTAAATGCCAAGTGGTTTGGTTTTTACAAGAAGGGTTGGCGGATATTGTTAAAAGTGATGGAGCATGGGTTCCTGGAATGGTAAAGTGTCTTGCTTCACGAAAGAGGTTGAGGAGTGGAATAAGAGGAAGGTGGTCAACCTAAGTGTTAAAAAGAGACATCTCTTGCAGAGAATTGAAGGGATTGACAGAGCATGAAGCCGCAGGGATAATTAATATTTGGCCCAAGCTGAGAAGGAAGTTTAGGAGGAATATAATAAAGTTCTTGCCTAATAAGAGCTCCTTTGGTACTAAAAATCCCAATGCAACGGGATTAAGTAGGGGGGATAGAAACAATGATATTTCCATGCCTCAGCTACTATTAAGAGGAATGGGAATCGAATTGAAGGACTGGAGGATGCTGATGGTATGTGGGTTTTCGACTAAGAGACCTTGAAGAACATGGCCTTGTGTTACTATAAGGAATTATTCTGCAGTAACCTCCAAAATGTCAGACCTCTTTATACAACCTCTTCCTTCCCGACCTTAAGTGACACAGATCTTGCTAGTTTGGCCAAAGATGTGACAAAATAGGAAATAAAAAATGCCACCTTCAACTTGGGAGCCTTTAAAGTGCCTGGTCCTGATAGTATTCACACAGTCTTCTATCAGGATTATTGGTACCTTGTTGGTGACTCGATTGGTGCAATGGTGGAAAGCTTTTTTAAGCACCCCTCATAGGTTATAGTCTTGAACAACACCAACTTGTCCTTATTCCCAAGATGGAGTGCCCTGAAACTATTCGAGACTTCAGACCAATATCCCTTTGCAATGTCAGCTACAAGATTATTACCAAGATTATTAGTGATCAGCTGAGAGATATAATGGGAATGGTGGTTGAGCAACATCAATGCAGTTTCATTGCAAGGAGGCAAAGTAGCGATACTATAATTATTGCTCAAGAGATGGTTCATTCTATGAAGTTAAAGAAAGGCAGTAATGGAAGGATGGTGGTGAAGGTGGATTTGGAGAAGGCTTATGACAAATTAGAATGGGCCTTTGCGGAAAATACTCTGCAAATGTTGGGGATTGATGGGAATCTTGTTAGAGCTATCATGGCCTATATTACCAGCAACTCTTTCTAGGTGTTATGGAATGGTGAGTCAACGAGCCAATTTACAACCTCCAGAGGTATCCGCTAAGAAGACCCTATATCCCCCTACATTTTCACCCTCTGTATGGAGAGACTGGCACATAGTATTCAAGATGCTGTTGAGGACAAATTTTAGGAGCTAATTCAGTTTAGCAAGGAGGCCCCCGTCTTTCCCACCTGTTTTTCGTTGATGACCTAATTTTATTTGGAGAATCCTCAGAGGACCAGGTGGAGGGGATGTTGAAGTGCTTGGATTGCTTTTGTGCTACCTTAGGCCAAAGAGTGAATAAATCTAATATGAGAATTTACTACTCTGGAAATGTACCCTTCGCCTAAGCCTATGCTTTGAGTAGCAAATGGGAGTGGCTTTGACAAAAGATTTAGGAAAATACTTGGGAGTTCCCCTTTTACATAAGAAGGCTTCGTGCACCTCTTTTACCCCAATTTTGGAGAGAACCCAAAAAAGACTGGCGGAATGGAAAAGAGGTTGTCTTATGATGGCAGGTCGTGCCATTCTTATCAAAGCAATGACATCTACTCACCCAGCCTATCATATGCAAATGATGCTTCTCCCTAAAAGTCTAGTCTAGCAGCTTGAAAGGAAGAACTAGGGGTTCCTATGAGGAGACACGGTGAATGACAAGAAGATACACCTTTTGCTATGAGATCTGGTCAACAAAGATAAAGCAGATGGGGAATTAGGGATAAAAGACTTAAGGCAACATAATGAAGCTTTTATTATGAAGTTATGCTGGAGTCTGGTGACTAATCCTGATGCCCTCTGGGTTCATATTCTAAAAGCTAAATACAAATGTGGGGCGAGTTTTAGGCCTAAAGTGAAGAATAAGCAAAACTCATCTCTTACTTGGCAAGGGATTTGTAATGTGTGGCAAAACTTTCAACTAGGTGTAGAAGTGAAGTTGGGAAATTGGTTTGATAGGTGGGCAGATATCAACTCTGTGACACTCCTTAACTTACCCCTTAGCTTCATTACAAAGTGAATTAGAATCAAAAGGAAGCCTCATTATGATCAAAGGGTCCAAAAGTTTCAATTTGAAAACTTTCAAGTTTTTGAAAGTTACTATTCACTGGTTTTAGGACCAATTTTGAAAATTCATAACTAATTGTAGAAAAATTGAAATTGAGTGCTTCCAATTTCTATTTGAAGCTTGTAAGTTCCTTTACAAGGTAAAAATACTCCTTGAGTAATTTACTTGCCCAAATGATACAGTTT
>JANTPZ010090232.1:0-65286 GCA_025593235.1 Vachellia pachyceras | reverse complement strand
GCACGACGACGCCGGTGGAGAAACATTGAAGCACGATGACGCCGGGGAATGGTTCTGGGATTGAAGGATGACGATAGTGATTTTTTGGTTGAGGGCATGTTGGTAATTACACATATTAAATATAAATATTTAATACAAATAATATCTCAATTCCATGTATATACCAAACACACTTTTATACCTCATTTCCATCTCCATCTCCATATCCATCTTCATCTCCATATCCATTTCCATTTCCATCGAAATCAATTCCAACGTACCAAACGAGCCATTAGAATCTTGAAAAGTCCCCACCTTTGTTCTCCGTTTAACGAGTGTTTGGATTATATTTCATGTTAGGTGATTCAATCAAATTATTGATAACCATGTGAGCGTTTATATCCGTTTGGATTACATATTGAAATAAATTTTTCAACGTAATTTATAATTTATAAAATAAGTATATGAAAGGAGTTTTATATAAATGTTGTTTCCCAATGCTTACACAAATAGACATTTTATTTAGATGCTTTCGAATGTTTCACAAACAAGCATTTAATCACAGCAGAGTCTCCATACCTGCACTTGATTTTCTCGGGCCAGAGTTTCATTCGTTCATTCATTTCTGGGTTCAATATCTATCCCCATATTTTTTATAACCTTGAATGCAAGTTATTTTGAAATACGTCTCTTGCATTAATCATTTCCTTCCATTTACTTTCTAGGCTTGCAATACCATGGTGAAATTCAATGTAATAAAAGGTGATAATGATTTAATAATTAACCAACTTTTATTTTTTTAATGCATGAGAGGTAAATCAAATGCGAAATTTTAATGCATAAGAGGTAAATCCAAAGTCAATTTAACAGTTTTTTTTATAAACCGGGATAATATTCTTTATATATTTACCTCAAATCATATAAAAACACTTTTTCACAGTGTTCTCAGATAGGCTCAATATATAGATATAGTTTTTCTCTGTGGCCAATTTGAAAACAAAACAAAAATACATGCTCGTAATGCAGTGGATTCAGTTTACCGCGTTAACTATGAAGAAAAATAACTGTGATAAATATTATGTCCGTGGAACGTGATAGAGAAGTATTTTTACATAAGTCAAAGTAAATATGTGGAGGAAATTATATCGTTTTACAGAAAAATATAGTTAAACGTACTTTTGAAGAGTAAATAAATTTTTTCAAACAAACACATTTCCGTGCAATGATTAGGTGGGTAGAATTTAAAGGCATTTTACAAAACCTTGTTTTTGGGAAATATTCTCTTTTTTGTCTTTGGAGGCTAACTTTGTAGCATTTCAAGGCTTGATAGGCCCCTCCGATTGGCGTGTGTGGTATATTTTTCTTCTTTCTGTCAATACTAAAGAGAAAAAGAAAAAAAAGAAGGTCATTTGTCGCTTTTATTTTTTACAAACAAAATTGACATTTGATATATATATATATATATATTTAAATATGCATTTTTTTTATGTTGTAACTATTTATTGGGACGTAATGCTGAGATGATTTTGACTTATGTGCTCTCATTTTCTATTGCGAAAAATGTACTAACAATTAATCCATAATTGTAAATTTTATCTCAGAGAGTCCTTTGAGAATAACCCTTCCGTCAAAATTAATTGAGTTAAATCCAACTGAAAAATTGCAGAAATTGGAATATAACTATAGTTTTTGTGACGTCAAAATTGACGGATCGTCTCAATTTAAACCCCATCCCTTCATATCTACCAATATTTTTTCATTATGATGCCTAAATCTAAATTCATTAGTATTTTCTCAATTTATTTTAAAAATTGTAACCAATAATTCGTCTCTGTATCAAACTCTGATATAAAACGTAATTTATTAAACAACATAATAAAACTAAACCGGTCCAATCAAGGTTAAAAAAAAGCTAAACAGGTCCAAAAATTTCTGGTCCGATTACTTGGATGTGTTTCAATTTAGTCGAAATAAACTTCCAACACCCACATGCATATTTTTTTTTAAGGTTAAATGTGACTATTGGCCCTTCAAGTTTGTTTGGTAGGATGGAATTAAAGATAGGGAAATGCAAATGAAAATCAATTTCATGTATTTAGCATGTTTGGTATACACATTAGGATATGCAATTCATTTCCACATGGAGCCCAAATTGATGCAATTCCATCGAAACTGATTCCATCACATGACCCATGGAATTGTGAAAAGTTCCATGGATTTTTACATTTGCCCCTGGTCTTCGACTGTGAAGCTCGACGGCAACCCATGACAGCAACCCATGTGAGATCCCTTTTGCGCGACTATTCCTCTTCGAACAATGGCAACGAGATTCCGGCCACAACGACGGCGACCCACGATGACTGAAGTGCAACTATTCTTCTTGCGACTCCATGATTGCGCGACCCACGATGGCTACCCACGACGACTGAAGCTCAACGATGATTTTTCCTCCTTCGTTTCGACAGCGGCCTCTTGCAGATTGGGATGATGGAAGAATTTAAAAAAATAATTTAAAATGGCTTTTAGATCTTTTCATCTAAAATCTATGTCTCAATTCCATGATGAATTCTGCGTACCAAACGAACCATTAGTTTACGTTTTGATGTCTATAATTTTAAAATTGTATTTTTTATCTTTATAGTTTAATACGTCTGATACAGATAATCTCTGTAGTTTCAAAGTTTCCGTGACTGGCAGTAGTGATTGCAGGGAACAGAAAGGATTCACAAAGGTAAGTGGGTATGAAGAGAAAGGCTTGCGATGAAGTTGGAATAAACTCCTTTGACGTAAATATGAACCTTCAATATTAATCTGAACTAAATCTGAACCTACGCGACGAAAAGAAAATGAGGTTAATATTAATCTAATCGTTATCAAGAGAGAGAGAAGAGGTCCGGCCAAGCCCACAAAGCTGATCCAGTTGTCAACCCATCATCAGCTTAGCTCATGAACTCCACAGTAACCAACCTCAGCCAGCAGTGAGGAGGTTATCAAGAACCAACCTTTCCTCTAACAGAAAACTGAAGCATTCTCCAAGCGATTCTTTCAACGTGTATATGTATAATATACTCAAGGACCTGTACACACTATTCATCCAAGCATACACAACATCTCGTCTGATTGGGAAACACTGATTTGGTAGCAGAGCGCAAACGCCATGGACTCCGGCGACGCAAGCAGTGCCGTTGCCGCCGCCGGAAATGCATTACCTCTGTTAAGCATGCAGAAAAACACGCCTCTGTCTCCGTTCGGCCCTATCCTCCTAACGTGCTCTGTCAAGCTGGGCACAGGCAATTATCTGCTTTGGCGGTCAATGATTCTTCCTCTCATCAGGGGTCACAATCTTGAAGGACACATCTCGGACGTGACTTCTTGTCCACTTGAATTCCTTTCTGAAGAAGCGGGAAGCAAGATCAACCCAGCCTTTGAGGAGTGGATAGCTACCGATCAATTGCTCCTGGCTTGGTTGTACAGCACAGTGACACTTGAGATGGCATCTCAAATGCTAAATTGCAGTTCATCTAAGGAGTTCTGGAAGGCTGCTGAAGACCTGTCAAAGGTTTATGCCAAGTCCAGGATTCCACTATATATGGATGAGCTGCACCATGCCAGGAAAGGGTCGATGACGATGGAAGAATATTTGGCCAGGATGAAATACGTTTCTGATAATCTTGCATTCGCTGAGGCGCCGTTCCCTCTTGCTGATTTAATAGCTCGAACTCTTGCAGGTCTAGATGCAGATTATTATACCACTGCGTTCACCGTAGCACAAAAGAGAAATCTCACCTGGATACATTTTATGGCCCTACTACTCACTTCAGAGAATCAGTTGGAACTACGTAGTGGAGAAAGGTCATATACAGATGATGACGAAAGCGGAGTAACCTGTCAAATCTGTGGAGAAAATGAACACAACGCAGCCAATTGCTATTTCAGGTATAACCCGAACTACATGGGCATTGTACCTGGGGAGTATTGAAAGCCTTCGGGCTGTTAGGTGTTTGAAGTAAATCGCCATGTTTTCTGTTGGTAGAACTGCTGCTCTTTCACCTTCCAAGTTTTCTTCTTCCATTGATTTCCCTGTTTCAGTAGCTCTAGGCATGAATCTAAATTGTAACCGTATTCAAATGCCTTCGCATACGAACGAATCCACTAAAGAGTCGCATTGTGAGTTCTTTGAGTGGAGCCGGTGGAGAAATTCCACTGCGTTAGTCATATGGTTAGCGTTTCTTGTTCTTGATTGAATTCGTTAGGTCGTTATCACATTCGTTTCTCGTTCTTGATTGAATTGGTTAGGTCATGGTTAGTGCAGTGATGAACTCCCTCCATCTATTATATTAAGTCCCCTTGAGAACGCCGTAGAGAAGTACTTTTACGCAGGTTGAGGTAAATATATGAAGGAGATTATCTCGTTTTGCGAAAAAAATACTGTTGAACATATGATTCTGGAGATTCAAGATTGGGGGTGCCAATGGGCCCTTCCCAATTGCAACTCTAGGGATGTCCTTAATATTTTTTTTATTTATATTTTTGGACTCTACATGAAATAAGTAATATTTTGATATATCAATTTTTTTATTAATTTTTAAAAATAGACATTTTGAAATGTATGATTCACATTCTCAACTTAAGAGTGTTTATATTTAAAAAATCATATAAATTGAACCATAATCATTTCATACCTATAAGATGTCAAAATGTTACCTATTTTATATATAATTCAATGATTCAAAAGGAAAAAATTGGAAAGAGTACTAAAATTAAGTGGCATGTGGCAACCCCAGAAGGCTCAAGGCGGAAAAAAACCTTCTGGTATATCGTCAACGTACATTTCAAATGCTCAGTTATTCTCTCTGGTTGCGTCTACTCATTTCAATTTTTTTTTGTCTTTTAAGAAATGGAGTTCCGATTTTATCGATATTATCTGATGACGGCCAACGCGAATTATGGGCATCAAAATACACAGCAGGTCAATAACACGATGTGCCACGCATACAAAACTATAGACAAGTACAAGTGGTGAGTTTTCATTTTACTGATACCCATCCAACGCTGATCCAGTGGATGGGTGTTCAAAAATATTCTACCCATTTTGAGAACATGGTAGAGAAGTACTTTTATGTAAGACGAGAAAAATATATAGAGAAGATTATTTTATTTTATAGAAAAATACTGTTGAACGTGTAGTTGGCTTAACACTTTAACAAATTTGCTCATTATTGATTCATTTATTCATCTTGGGCCTAGCTCAAAAACTGTATATATTTTAAATGGGGTCGGAGGCCAGTGAAGTTGCTAGTACTACAGGTGGCGTAGTGAATTGAGTTGCCTTCATTTGTGTGTTTGGAAATCCGTATGAAGAAATTGGTTTACAGATTCCTGAATGAATTTATGAAATTCAGGAAGAATTTACATATTTCGAGATGATTTTTACGGATTTACATCTTCAAAATCTGCAAAAGAAGTTTTTGCCCCAGCAAAAAAAACTTCGAAGAATTTGGACTCACATCCCCATGTCTCAAAGGTTTAAAGGGTTGGGTTGCTCTGTTATTTTCATATCACTTTTATATAATTCCATTGATGCATACAAGAAAAAATATTATTATGATTAAGACATATATAGTAATAAAATAAAAAATAAATATATATTATAATGAAAATATATTCCATTTCAAAATATAATTTTTTGTTTTTATAAATAAAAGCATTACTATCTAATTAATGTGTAAATTAAATTAATTATAAAAAAAGTTATATATTTTATATATTTATAATTAAAAAATAAAATACATATTAATTAAAAATTTAAAAAATATATTATTATAAATAAAAATTTATTATAAAATTTACAATGGAAAATAATAATTAATAAAAATATTATTCCATTTTTAAAATGTAATATTTATTTTAAATAAAATATTAATGCATTAATCAGGGTTAATGAACGAATCAATTTATATAAATTAATTTATGTAAAATATAAAATTAATTTGTAAGCGTCGGATAGTAAATCACTGTTATTCCATCTCTTTCTCCCCCTCCTCAACCTCCCCTTCAATCAAACCAAACAAATGCATTCCCTTCTTTGACACTCTCTACCTTCCCTCTATCCCCATGTCATTCCCTTCCCATCAAACCAAATAAGTAATCTTAGAACCCAAACTGGTAGTTGACACGCCAACGGGGTATTTTAAACTATTTAATTTGGAAATTCATTTTCCTCAACAGCGTATGTAAGTCAAGACAAAACTATTTTGAAATTGTAAAAATCATATCGAAATTTGTAAAATCACATCGGAAGTCATAACTCCTTCCTCCCAATAGAACTCCGAAACACACATTCTACCACGTGAGCTGCGGACCATCGCAGAGAGTGCGAATTTTTGTATGTAGATTGATGCATGAACCCCAGCCATATAGTAAACAATTCACCTCTCCACTCCCTATATATCTAATTCACTTGATAATAAAGGCTGTATGTATATATACACATCTTAATTAGCCAAACGACTTTTATATGAACTCGTCACTGTAAGTTAGGCTGCAACTTATATAATTACATGAGCAACCCAACCCAAGGGAGCACAAGTTAACTAGCTCGTACGTACACACAATAGAGTGGGAAGGATGAAAGGGAAACACCGGAAAATAACAGAGCAGTGCAAGCCAGGCTTATTGACGAGATAGAGAGCAACAGGTGGCCGGCGATGATGATGGATGAACGGTGATAGTGATTAGCCAGTGCGGCAGCGAGTGATGGCGACGCAGCCTCGGGTATAAGGGTTAGCCTGCGCACCTGGCTGGCAGTTGTAATAGGACGCTCCCCTCTGAGAGCACGGCACCGTGTTCCTCTGCAGCGCCCTGTAGCTTATATACTGAGACGTCGCCAATATGCGCCGGCTCATCTCCGTCCTCCCCCCCTCCCACATGCAATCCTCTATCGACCCCTCGCACCCGCCTCCCACCGGCACCCACCTCAGCCCGTGCTCCCCGATTGCGGCTGCCGTCGTCACCACCGAGGCTACCACGAGCAACAGGGCCGGGAGAGACGAAAAGCTCGCCATCGCCATTGCTTCTGTTAGTTTCGAATATTATGCTTGGGGGGGTGTTTGGCAACTTGGAGAGGTTTTATACAAGCGCACTCTGCCTTCACATGATTTCACCAACACGCTACTTCATTTTGTCTTTTATGTGTTTTTTTTTTTATTTTGGCCTCTCTAAACCGCCATAACTCAGCAAACAATATGAAGAAAAGGGAAGTAACTCGAAATTTGTACTAAGAAAATGGGAGGAGAACATAAAGGTATTAGAATATTTGCCATAAAAGAGGGCTTTGGAATGTTTTTTACGCATTGATCCAATAGGTTGGTTGATTCAAAGATGGTTACAGTGACAGCAACCACCTAACCCAGGCCTGAATAAATCATTAAGGGAATATATGTAACTGGTTTGAGTGTGAGGTTCAAAAGAGGGAAGAATTGCAGAGAAGAATGAAGGGAAGCGTGAGAGGGGGGAGCCTTCAAAACCTACCAAGAGAATGATTGGAGGGAGGAAAGCATATGTTGAGTAGTTGATTATTATATGATTAAAGGAAGTTTAGGATTCAAAGCATTAGTGGATGTGGATGGGAAGGCTAAGAATCCAGGATTGGCTGATTGAACCCTTTGAACCGAGAACTCTTTCGCATATCCGCTCTCTCAGTCAAGCGCCGCCGTCTCTTCTGGAACCTTCCCTTTTCCTACTTATCCCCCAAGTTTACTTGTGCTCCTCCTATTCACAAGACAGGGAGATAATAGATAATGGCTCCGTTTAGAAAAATGGTAGAAAGGTGCTTTTATTATTTATGAGGTAAATGTGTGAAGGAGATTATCTCATTTTACAAAAAAACACTGTTGACCGTACTTTTAGGGTGTTCAGAAGTTTTGCCAAACACCCATTGCTTTATTTTATCCCACCTAAAGGTTGCATTATTAAATTTATTCAAGTTGAATTTAGAATTTTACTCATCATATTTATTATACGTTGAATTTACTTCTATGTATTATAGTATATATTAAATAGAGATGAATTTAAAAAATTAATGAATTTTAAGGAAAAAGTTAATAAGGTTTGAAGCATTTCTCGGTATATGTGTAACTTGTTGTAAATGATTTATAAATAAGATTGAATGAGTATAATGTTTTTTGGAGGGCACTCCCTTTGACCCTTTTTATAAGAAACAATTAATAAAATTACGTAAAATGAACTGTCAGTTAAAATTAATTAAAAGTAATATATGTATTAGAAATCTAATTTTTTTAACCATATCCTTATCTAGGAAGACAGGAGTGTAAGAGAATGAATGAAAAAATAAAAGAGAGAATGCATGGGAAAGGTATATGAGAGGCATAAACCATTTAAACTCTGTAAGAAAAAAATTAATCTGTTAGTCTTTAAAATTTTGATTTGTTTATAATTTAATCCTTAATTTTTGATCCGGTATAATCCAGTCTTTAAACTTTTCATTCATACATAACTTCAACTAACTTTCTATCATTTATAACTGTGTCCTTATCATCAAAACCATCATGAGTCAGCACTTGTTTGGCAAAAAATTGCACATGTGGCTTCCAACTCAGCACCCACATGGATTTTACATGAAAGAAAAAAAAAACACGCTGACGGCCGCACCATCGTCTTCTCCAGGGCTATGGCTGGGATCCTACACCACTCTGGTTACTATGGAGACTGCTGCTCGCGATACAATCGCCTCAACTTCCCAAAATTGTTATTCCAAGGCGACGGCCTCCGCCTCATCGCCTTGGGCTACATGTCCACCGGTTCCATTGGCAAAAGAGCCACCGATGTCGATGCCAGAATCGATGCTCTCCAAGCTGTTCTTCATCACTCCAATTCTCATATCCAAACCTCTCTGACAGGCCCGACTTGAATGATTTTACCAGAGCCAAAGATCTTGTTGAGGATTACAATTAGATTGCCATATACTTATACCAATTCAAGCCTCAGGTCAGGTAAATTTCCAATCTTTACTTTTTGCTTCCTCTCTGATAAATATCTTGTGATGTTGGATATGTTGAATCTAAGTTCTAAGCGTGTTAGTTTCTTTAATCTGTAAAGAAGGGGCATAGTGAGCAAGATCCAGATGGGAGTACGCAATAACAAGTTGCTATGGAAGCAAACATGTTTTGCATGTCTGAGATGAGGCTGTGTAGTTTTTCTGATCAACCATAGAGCCTCGGGGAAGACGATGGTGCTGCTGTCTGTGTATTACTTTTTTTTAATGTAAAATCCATCTACATGAGCAATTTTTTGCCACCAAAGTGCTGACTCAATATTTTTTTATATAAATGAAAGAAAGTTCCCGACTATCAGTCAAATGTTTAAGGATTGAATTATACCAAACCAAAACCTAAGAATTGAGCTGGAAGTGAGTTAAAATTTCAAAGACTAAAAAATTAATTTTCTAAATTTGTATTTATATATAAATATATTTCTTAGATTGAAAGTTCTAATTAAATACCTTCATCATTTTAAATATGCCTATGTGTTATCATTTATTCATCAAGTATGGTAAATAGCTAATGAAGCTTAGTAAACAAAGTTAGGATATTTTTCTGTAATTTTTCCAACTTCTTATCCATTTATTTATCTATTAATTATTGCACCCACTAAATTAATTGAATTTACTAAACGCGAGAAGCGGAAAAATACATCTTAAACAACACAACTTTCTATACAAAGCCATTTTCAAGCCCCCTACTTTTGAGGCCCAAAAAAAATGCCTCCTTCAACTTTCTTATAAAAATCAACTGTATCATTCTGCTTTTTTTTTTTTTGCCTGAACTGTACCTTTCACTTTACAGATTCCATAAAATAATTCGGAGATCAACTCATGGTAGTAAGTAGTTTTAAGGATATACGGGAAGGTTCTCTTGGTGATCAAGGATGATGCAATCGGGATTTCAATAAAGCTTGGGCAAAAGAAGTGAAGCTTGTAACTTGTAATCCCCCAAATTCTCAAACAAGAATGGGAAACGGAATACTACTACTCCATAATACTCATCTTTCTAGCTTGCTTAGTATTGCTTCCATTGGTGGTAGCTCCTGCACAATTTGTTGCCAGTCAGGCATACCCTGCGAGCGCATAACCATCCATCACTTAGAGTGGCAAACTTTTTTGGCCTCAATCAATAGGTGAAAAAATTTATGTCTAAATTATCCCTGAAATTATTCCCATAGTTAACAGCCAAGGTCTAAAATAAATTCAAAAGTATTTTCTGCACGTTCATCAAGTGACGTTTAAAAAAGTTATTACAGCAAGAAAAGACATCCTCACAAATGTGCTGGTTTTAATACTATATTGGAATTCCATATGTTTAATCATTGTCGTCTAGCACCTAGCTTGTAAATTGGATTCGAAGATTATAATTTTAGCTATGATCCAACATGCAAGCTAGCAAGTGAAAGTTCTGCATCCAAGGGAAGAAAAGAAAAACTAATTCACTCTAACGTGGAACTCTTACTTTCCCTGATCTTCGAACACGACCATCTAACCGCAGTATAATGCAGACATCTTCACCAGGAGGAACTCCTTCAGCCTTCTGCTGATCCCTTATCCACCTAGATAAGTTGAAGTGTATTAGCAGGCAATTATGATGCACACAATATAGTTTATACTCTCCTCTCTCTTTCTGCCTACCTCCAACCCGCAATACTGGTTTACATCAATCCAATTTTTCATAATTTCCCTCCCATTTCGTAACGAACGATTCAGAGAAAATACAACAGCATATTACCTTTCCCATTCTGCTGGTGATATAACCTCAGCCTTGAACCTAATTTCAGCTTTCAACTTCGATTTTGCAACTATGGATTGTGTTCTCTCATCAAAATCTTCCTACCATAGTTTTATCAGTTAGCATTCTGCTAGAACAATAAGTTTATATGAAATAACGATTCAGATAGCCACATTATTGTAGATATTCTGCACTCGTGTTTCATAAATGGTTCCCAAGACACCGGGTTTACCATGATAATAATATAATCATTCATTAGTTTTTGCTTCCTTCAAAAACAAATTGAGTTGCTCAGTTTTCTTTTTGTTGCAACTGGAAAAAGGTTAACATTAAGAATATAAATTCAACACATGCGCGTGGACACATGCAAAAGAAGGTAGATAGATACCATTGTCACTTTAGGATAGAAGAAATACTAGCAGCAGTTGCGGATATATCATGCCAATATAATAAATACACAAGATTATATCGAGTCTTACCCCAATGGATGGAAGAGATGCAACAGCCTTTGATGGAAGACCAAATCCTTTCTTCTCAATTTTTGCTTCCCTGCCTCCCCCCCAGATTACAGGAACCAACAGAACACCCCGTCTAAGGAGCTCAGTGCGAAATCTCTCAGCCCTTTGCAAAGCCAGAGATACTGTTTCTTTTTTCCCTGCTAATATAACCTAAAACCCTAGCTTCAGTTAAATAATGGGACATTCATAATCCTATTACTCAGAAAATTATCAAAATAAAGTGAACCAAGAATTTCAAATGATTAAAAGACAATAATCTAAAGTTGGGCTGTGAAGCAGGGTCACATAGACCGATAAAATGTGGAGCGATAATACTGACTGGTCTAACTGTATCCCGTAGCTGCACGAGTTCTACAATGCGATTAGTTGAAAGGCGCAAAGGCAGCCTTGATAGTGTCTCATCTCGTGATATCTGTGCAAGTTGTTCCTCTTCTTTTTTATTATCCCAGAAGAGTAACGCCACAAGAACGATGATACCTGCACATTGCTGGTTCCAATGTTTAGTCATTTAATGAAGCGATTTAAAAGGATTTTCATGGTAATACAAAACACATTTATCTTCAATGTCAGAACTATCACATAGTTTATCACAAGATCTAGTCAGTATAACTTTAACCATAATTCTCAAAACGGGAAGTTAAAATAAGTCTCTGTTCACCTCCAATGTTGATGGCGGCATTCCCAGCAGTTTCCCAAAGATCAGGAGCATCATCCCCCCCATTAATAGCACGAAATAGCGTGGGAACAGTAAAGAACGTAGAAATCCCAGCAGCTGCAGTAAATGCTATATAGAAGAATCTCCTGATTCCACGGAATGGTGCTTGAACTTCACTAATAAGTTTTAAGTCTCTCCGAAAACCGTAGCCAATATCTTCACCACCTAGCCTGGCCTGGTAATGTAGCACAAAAACACAATAGTCTATCTCACAAATTTCATCCAGGATAAGTTAGCACTCAAAGAAGAGCCTCAAGTTCAACAAGTTATTTTTTTGTCTCATTATCATCCTCACTAATATCCTGTTACAGTCTATGTTGTCTCCCAAGCGGACTGCCTTTTTTTTCTTTTCTTTTGGGGGGGGTGTTAGTTGGAAGCAACATAGGTTAAATTTCAATCACAGATTTTATACAATACAACAGGTTCGTAAGTTATTAAAACAGAATATATAAGACCGGACAACTTGGCATTGCAAAACCCCCAAGTTTTGAGTGGAAAAAACCTCTTCCTGTAGTTGCTTGAATTCAGGCAAAGCTCTGAAAGAGGCCAAGTCTGGATCATTGAGAATGGTACCAAATTTTAGGTTGTATTCCTTCAGAGCTGTGCGCAGACAATCAGCTGCTTTCTTTCCTTCCCCTCTTCATAAAATTAGTAACAAAACAATAAATGGATAAATATAAAAGCACTTAAATACATGTTGAAATATATAATAACTTAAGCCTTAATTAAATTACTTGAATTTTAATAGTATCAGGATTAGAATATAAGTGAATGAGATGTGGGGCTATCTAATGCTAAGTGATCCTGTGGCAATAATTAATAGGCAAGTCAAGTCTTGGCAATTCAAAGAAATTTGCAAATTATGCAGTAACATATAAGAAATTGTGGAACCAAGTCGTTCAACTTCGTAGTTAGGTATACCTGTATGCATGGCAGCAAGCTTTATTATAAAACGCAGCTTGGGCTTCCATGGGATTGGGGTCCAAAGAAAGAGCAGTTTCAAACTGCACCAAAGCATCCTTAACCTGAAAAATCCATTACCAAGAACACTTAGGCAATGTTTGGGGAAAAGTGTTTTCTAGAAAGGAAATAAGTTAAAGCAGCGAAAATTCCCATTTTCTTTCTATAAACCATTCTTTCCCTTTCTTAAAAAACACTTTGCAATTTGCATTAACGACCATCATCACCGAAGATTCGCTTATAGGCCTAGCGGGGCACCAACGACAGGGACAGCATGGATTTTTAACAAACTGAGTTACAGCATTTTAGGATGTAGTTTGAAAAAACTCGCGTGTCTGACAGCAATTAGCGATTGTGGATCTCAGACTAAAGGTTTCACGATGAATGTCCAATATATAGTAAACAACCATATGGTTAAATTCCGCGGAATATAAAAGAGCGATCGAATTGGAAAAGTAGAAGGAAATACCCGTCCTTTCGAGAAGAGCTCGAGTCCGAGATTGACGTGATATTCCGGGGTTTCAGTGTTAGCTTCTGGAGTCTGAGAAGTAGAAGACGAGGAAGAAGAGCAGCAAATGAAAAAAGATTGAGCCTTCTTTCTTGAACTTAAGAGAACGGGTCTGTGCAGTAAGGTTGAAGTGGCGAACGTCTTCCATTTGGAGGAGTAGAGCAAGTGGTGGTGCAGAGCACCTGCAACCACAGCCATTGATAAGTTTCACCATGGCACATCACTCCCCCTTCTGTTGATCTATCCTAACCGTCTCTTTCCACACCATATCCAAACAATCAATTATCCAGCCCTTATTAGGCCCAACAGCCCAAAAACATCCAGCAATTTTGGCCCAACACCCAAAATATCCAGGTCTTTTCGATACTCTTTGGCCCAACATAGCACTTACGGCTACGGATTATGAATGAGTATGTTGCACGAAAAGCCCAATCTAATCTAAACATTTGGACATGTTGGGTCGGGCTATGGGCTATAGTCGAGCCTTTCAATTGTTTTACCATATATAGAGATGGAAATAAGTTAGGCCAGGTTAGGCTTTAATTAAATGGTCCTGAGCCTATAATAAAAACGTTGAGCCTGAGCATAGGCCTGAGCCTGAATGTAGGCTTTTTTAAACTCATGTCTGAGCCTTCGAAAGGCCTGATAAGACCTTAAGCCTTTTTAGAGGCCTACATATAATGTAGACATCTAAAAAGGCCTCAAAGTAAGTATTAAGTTTACTATTATACACCTTTAAAAGGCCTCAAGGTAGGCTTTAAGCTTACTATATTTATTGGATGTAAGTATTTAATATAAAAATTTGGATTTAAAAATTCAAAAAGTGTTATTTGCATTCTATAAAAATAATTATATTTATTTTATATATAAACAGGCCAGCTTAAAGGCTTACAGGCCAGGCTTTAAAAAAATAGGTTTGGCCTATTTATACAATTAGACCTTTAAATATACCTTAATCTGACTTTTTTAATAAATAGGCCAGGCCGTAGGCCACCTGATAAGGGTTTGGCCTATTCCCACCCTTAACCATATAATTTTGTTAACATTTCTAATGTAATATATTGATTTTGTAATTATAATTGATTTTTATGAAATTATTTTTAAGTTGATTTTTTAATTTAGTATTATTTAAAATTAATGAATAATTGTTAGATGTAAATAGTTTTAAAATTTTTTAGTTTTTAACTCAACAAA
Source organism: Vachellia pachyceras (assembly GCA_025593235.1). NCBI lineage: Eukaryota > Viridiplantae > Streptophyta > Magnoliopsida > Fabales > Fabaceae > Vachellia > Vachellia pachyceras. The sequence continues at coordinate 50,616 of JANTPZ010090232.1, read as the reverse complement.
TACTTTTTAGAACCATATTTTAAATGATGATAATAATGTTTTTTTTTTGTTGATGAATAAATTTTTTCCACGGTTTGCAAGTTTTTGTACTTTTTCTTGGGTTAAGATCAAACTCGGCTCGACCATTTGGACGTCACGTTGACTGATGTGTGTCTTCCTTGACCCCGCCTATGCACAACCTTGTACAGAAAAACGTACCAAAATGATGAACACCAGGTTCATTCCTTATTTGTCAGTTGTAATCGGCCAGATTTTTGTGTCGTTATTTGTTTGTCTGGATTCTTGGTTCAATTAACGGATCTTAAATCAAGATTAATATTACGAAAAGCACCATTCTTTCTACAGTTCGGAGAGTTGTTGATATTTGACAAGGTTCTCTTCTCGCAAAAATATAACGACAGAGATATTGCAGCAGGGTTCCGAGGAGTTCACAACACCACCCCAGTCTATCCTAATATGGGAAACAAAGCATTATTAGTGGCTCATTGCTGGACTTCCATGATTATTAGTGGCTCATGCAGACGAATCAAAACAATCACCTTCAAGCGATTTTAGATCTTGTCCAACATGTTTAATTGCTTAGGCTGGGAATCATGAAGTCATTGATTGTGTATGCAGTCCTTTTATAATTTTTTAACTCTACTATCCTGATGAGTTCCAGGATCTATAACTCACAAATCTCTTCTAGTTTCTCTCATTAAGCAAGGATCTCACTTAATGGGAGATAAAAGAAGTCAAGAGGAAAGGAGAATCTTCAATACTCATAAAATATTTCTTCATTCATTCATTGATGTTCAACTTGAATACAACCCAGCATATTTATATAGGAAAAGATAGGACTGACTCTAATTAACTACCCTGCCTAACCTAGTGGACAACCCATGATCCCCATAATTCTCTCTTATTGACTCCATAACACTCCATAACTGACCCACTACCTCATAACTAAAATTAAATAATTAAAATAAATCAATAAATCATGAAAACTGTTCCCAGTACTCTATCATTGCTTCCCCCACCACCTTCCTCAAGGTGGCCAAGTGTTTCATTAAATTCCATTCTATATACATGCATCCCAATTTCCCTGAACCAAACGTGGCCTTGGTTTTTATTATGCACGAACTGGGCTAGGCAGTAGACGCGATCTGGACTAGCACGGAGCACTGGGCAAGTGACCCGTGACGAACTGCGATGGGGCTCGGCACAGCGACAGGCATTGGACAACGACGGCTCTGCATAGCAACGAGCTGAATAGCGATGACTGAATACTTGGCCAGGAAGCAACGGTTACGACGACGTGGAGTGGAACAGCACGAATGGAACGGACTGGGCGAAGCTTGCGGCGACCAATAAGGCAAACTCGTCGAACCTGTTTGCCTGAGCACATGGACGGACGCACGATGAGCAGAGGGGTTGAGCCCTCGACTGAGCGCACGATCGCTACGGAGCCTGCGACGGACCGAGAGCTGTGACAGGCTCGCGACGTGAATGAACTAGGACTACTAATGCGGCTGCGAACGATCTGGGCGATTCACGAGTGACGAACTGGGATGAGGGCTTTGGACAACGACGGCGCTGGAAGGTGATGGGTGGTAGGCAACGAAGACATCAGCGACCTGAGTAGGATGGTGCGACTGGGAACTGAAGAATTCTCCAATAATTTTTTTTTTGAATGAGCGACTGGGATAAGGGGTGAATTTTGGAGTGGAGGGTGTAGGGATCGAAGGCTCTAATGCCGAATGATGAGATCAAAATCTAGGAACTCATCAATTTCTTCTAATTTCTCTCATTAATGATCTAACTTAATATGAGATAAAAGAAGTCAAGAGGAAAAGAGAATCTCCAATACTCATATAAAATATTTCTTCATTCATTCATTGATGTCCAACTTGAATACAATCAATTTCTTCTAGTTTCTCTCATTAATGATCTAACTTAATATGAGATAAAAGAAGTCAAGAGGAAAAGAGAATCTCCAATACTCATATAAAATATTTCTTCATTCATTCATTGATGTCCAACTTGAATACAATCAATTTCTTCTAGTTTCTCTCATTAATGATCTAACTTAATATGAGATAAAAGAAGTCAAGAGGAAAAGAGAATCTCCAATACTCATATAAAATATTTCTTCATTCATTCATTGATGTCCAACTTGAATACAATCAATTTCTTCTAGTTTCTCTCATTAATGATCTAACTTAATATGAGATAAAAGAAGTCAAGAGGAAAAGAGAATCTCCAATACTCATATAAAATATTTCTTCATTCATTCATTGATGTCCAACTTGAATACAATCAATTTCTTCTAGTTTCTCTCATTAATGATCTAACTTAATATGAGATAAAAGAAGTCAAGAGGAAAAGAGAATCTCCAATACTCATATAAAATATTTCTTCATTCATTCATTGATGTCCAACTTGAATACAATCAATTTCTTCTAGTTTCTCTCATTAATGATCTAACTTAATATGAGATAAAAGAAGTCAAGAGGAAAAGAGAATCTCCAATACTCATATAAAATATTTCTTCATTCATTCATTGATGTTCAACTTGAATACAACCTAACATATTTATAAAGGAAAAGATAAGACTGACTCTAATTATCTACCTTGCCTAACCTAGTGGACAACCCATAATCCCCATACTCCATAGCTGACCCACTACCTCATAACTAAAATTAAATAATTAAAATAAATCAATAAATCATGAAAACGGTTCCCAGTACTCTATCATATCCCCAACTCAAGTCACTGGAACCGAATATGTAAGCAGTCCTTTTCTATTCTGAATGATGCCGATGGGAAGTAGGAATGGTGATTACCCAACTGTCAATTTTGAATAACCAGCTGTTAATGCATGTTGAAACCAAAAGTTTATGGGTTTTAGTCTCAAGATTTCTTCGTAGTCGATCTCTTGATTTGGCTATATGATTGGGTCATACCCCAACATTGTGGGGCTATTAGGAGCAGGCGAGTAACTCTCAGATGCATTTCTTGAGTTCACGACTCTTATTTTATGATTTCTTCCCTTCTTATTGATGAAAGGGCTTGAAACTTCCCTGTAATTGATGTGGAATAGAGATTATTTTTATCCACAAATTTCGGTGGTGGGACATGATGGTGATGGCTTTCATCAAAACTCCACTAATTTGTGTTGAGAGATATTAGAATTTATCCTCACTCTTCTTTTCCAAATAATCTTTCGTTTTGTCCCCCCCCCCAAAAAAAAACGACCATTCCTCCATCTAAACTTCCATGTATTCTTTTTTTGGAGTTTCAAAGACAAGTACTCGGAACCAGCAAGATACTGTGGAATTTGTTATTGATTTTCAAGCTAAAGTGTAAGAGATGGTAGTGAGCTCTATAAAGGGGTAATTATTTGGAATAATTGCTCCTGTATAATCTGATCCTAAATTACTAATTTCCTATTATTCTTTCAATTATCACCAAGAGCAGGACAGGGGAAAGCTGAAAGCAAACTTGGGGGAATCTTTTTGAGTTGATGCTGAAACTGAAACACAAGGTTTTTACACCTGATAATGAGGGCGTCATCCTTTTTAGCTTTTCATTTCAGGTGTTGGCTGTCCGCACGGAATATAAATGATGTAAAACGGGGAGATGATGATAGGGATGGAAGGGAGAGATAAGAAAGAGGTAGAAAGGAAGGGGAATGAAGAGGAAAGATTAGACAGGGAAGAGTCTTACGCCAATAAATAGGAATATTTGATGAAACATGCTAACTTCACGTTGTACTATTAAATTTTATTCCATCGTGAGGCTCTATTTATGAGTTTCATATAGCTAAACTATATGGAAAAGAGTTAATCTTTAAAAAAAAAGAATACTATAGAAGAGGATTTGTGCAGGTAAGTTGAGGTGTGCCAGCTTCGTTGCGCCACATAAGTTGGTGAAAGGAAGAAAAGGGACTTCACAAGAGAGCAGAGTACACAATGAAATGATGAATTCCACTCAAAACAACCAGATGTACCTGTACCGAGAATGGTGAAGTATACGGAAGCAGTGCACGTTCTACTAACAAACAGAGCAAAGAGCAAAAGCATATAGATATGTCCATCACTTTTCTCGCTACAATAAGAATCCTGAGTCTACTTTTGAGGAATGGTGTACGTCATGACACACGTAATTCAAGAACTGAAGATTCCTACGTTCTCTCTTAAAATGCCCTTACTTGTCGTTTTGCACGTTTTCCGTATATCCCTTGTCTAATAAAGCCTTCTTCAACTATGGCAAGTTGAGGACTATAATGTAATCTAACTTATCCAAAGCTTATATCTTCCTACTTTGGCGAATGTAATCCTAGTTACTGAGAATGCTGCAAGCAGAATATTGCCAATAGGATGTTGGAGGACACGGGAATCCAGAACCTAGCTTGTCATGGAAGACTCAGTCATTGTAAAATGTCACTTTCCTCTGCATTATTAGTACTTCCCAGTTCTAAAAAAACCAGTTGCCTTAATAATGTCTGGCTGGAATTTTAGGCCGGACAACGGCAGAGTACCCCATATATTCATAAAGCATAAAAAACAGTAACCTGAAAAAAAGGTACTCACATGGCATGTACTACCCTGTTTTTGCTGACATCAATAAACTAATTGCTGTTCTAGTTGAGGGTGAGGATATGTGCTCAGAGTTAATCCGAAAGCCCTGATCCAATTTTAGTGAGATGTTTAACTGAATCTCTCACAAGTCAAGGGGCTGCTATTCTTTGTAAAGCCAATATCGCCTAAATGAGTGTTATGGTGATGGTTTCTCTTTCCTCTCTGTTGGTATGTGTGTGTGTGGGGTTCGTGTGGGTAATGAATGAAGTTTTGATGCTTGCAACTTGTTTATTTGAATGCCTTCCTAAATTACTGAAAGATTGACTTATCGTTATGTTGAAACAGATTGCCTTCATTTTGAAAAGACTGAAAAATTCTCAACTAATCAGGTGCTTTATCCGAAAAGAAAGTGCAGGAAAGGATCTATACATGGACAATCATGGAATAGAACCAGATCCTTATTTCATCGTAGCTAGCGCTGTCAATATGATTGCGTACAATTTACAGTTATTGAAACTGTCTGGCGTTGTCCTGATGTCAAATTTTTGTAGAATAGACAATATATTCTGCCTCAGGTCCACTATCAAAGGTACAAATTTGAGCTTTACTTTCAAAAAACATCATTTTCCATCAGATTTTACAGAAACGATTTATACTAATGTTATTTGATGCTTTACACCATTCATCATATTGTATTCGTCTTTCACTTGCACAAAAATACGAACTAAGATCAACTGCACCATTAATGATGGATTTCTCAAAGGCATCGCAGTGAAATCAAATTATGAAATAGCCATGACTTGATTGAAAGTTTGTGAATAGTACTACACAATCATCATTGCTACTCGGCATTTGCCACCACAGGTTCTAGGAAGATATTCAATATTTTACTAGCAATATTTTGCATGGTCGAAAATTGTTTACATGTTACCTCTATGTTGAAGTCACTAAGCTGAAATGAAGTAAAGGTTTTATAGGGACCACATCATGGATGGTATCAGCATTAGTTGTTTCCAACGGGGTTGCAATGATGTAATGACAAGGCATAAAAGGTAAAATTGACAATAAAAATAGAGGATTTTGTGAAGCATTGCCTAGCCGGACCAATAATGTACATATGCCTATCTCTATATATATCCACTGCGTATTTTCAAAACCATGTGAACAAGAAAGTGTGATAAACTCTATTGAGTTGAGTTTGCATATAATATCTTTTGTTGTTCCCTCCCTTGTTTGAGCATGGACGGAAAGAAGTTGGAGTACAAAGGTAAGGAAGCACTTGAGGAGATAGAGAGGCTGACGATGAAGGCTGACGAAGTTCAGGAAAGTGTTTTGAAACAGATCTTGACTCAAAATAGGGAAACTGAGTATTTGAGCAAGAATATGATGGGAGCAAAAGATAAAACAGACATAGCAGAGTTTAAGCGATGTGTTCCCGTGATCACTTATGAAGGAATCTTCCCCTATATCCAGAGAATTGCTAATGGGGAAGACTCTTCTCTCATCACTGGTCAGCCTATAACAGAAATGCTATGCAGGCAATAAAACTCTGCTAGTCATTTGTAAATTTTCTCATTCCTTTACATTTTTTACTTAGTGATTACGCTAACAACAGAGATTGGTATGTGCAGTTCAGGAACGTCTGCTGGAAAGCCTAAGATGATGCCATCAATTGCGGAAGATCTTGACCGCCGAACCTTTGTTTATAATCTTATCGTGCCAATCATTAATCGGTTAAATATACTAATCCCTTTATCTTAAATTTCAAGTTTTCTTCCAGGAGGTTATGCATGGAGACCCTTGTTTAACCCTTTAGCTGCCCTTAGAACGTTCAATTAGTCAGTGAACTCAACCATTCTTCTCCTTGAAGCATATACACGAAACAATAGGATGAGATATGACCTCACAACTAATCCCTTTATTGTTTTGCTTGACAATTCTGTGCATTCCTTAGATCATAAGGGTGTTGTTAACTAGTGCAAAGTCTACACGTGTCTGATGCGAACCAACTTGAGTTTCAGGTATGTTCCTGGACTAGACGAGGGGAAGGCAATGTTTCTGTACTTTGTGAAGGCAGAAATGTCCACTCCTTGTGGCTTGCCAGCCAGGACTGTGTTAACGAGCTACTATAAGAGCAAGCACTTCAAGGGCCGCCTGAGAGATCCATGGAATGATTTCACAAGCCCTGATCAGACCATTCTCTGCAATGACAGCAACCAGAGCATGTATTGTCAGTTGCTAGCCGGTCTGGTTCATCGCCATCAAGTCCTAAGGCTCGGCGCTGTCTTTGCTTCTGCACTTCTCCGAGCCATTTCCTTCCTTGAACGTAACTGGAAGCACCTATGCGAGGACATCCGAACTGGGAAGCTGAATTCTTGCATAACAGACCCAGGGTGCTGCTCATCCATGTCCATGATGCTTTCTCCAGATCCAAATCTTGCTGACGAGTTAAGCAAAATCTGCAGCAGAACATGTTGGAAGGGAATTCTATGTGAGCTGTGGCCTAGGGCCAAGTACATTGATGCTGTGGTCACTGGATCCATGGCTCAATATGTACCTGCTCTCAAGTATTACAGTGACGGGAAATTGCCTTTGGTTTGTACCATGTATGCTTCCTCTGAATGTTACTTTGGGGTCAATTTGAAACCTTTATGCAACCCTGCGGATGTTGCTTTTACCCTCTTGCCTAACATGGGTTACTATGAATTCCTCCCTCTTGGACATAACGGGACACTTCTGATGAACTTTGACGATGAGGAGGTAGTCCCAAATGATAAGCTGGTGGATTTGGTGCATGTTAAGCTTGGCTGCTTTTATGAGCTAGTGATCACTACCTTCGCTGGTGAGTTCCAACAGCACATACTAAAAAGAACCGCATTCAAGTTTTGTATTAAAATAAAACACATTTTTAAGGCTCTTCACATTTGTCTTTCGGTCTTTGATAAGTACACCACCATGCAGGACTGTACCGTTACCGGATCGGTGATGTGCTTCAAGTGGTTGGATTCCACAATAAAGCTCCACAATTCCGATTCATATGCAGGAAAAACGTCGTACTCAGCATAGAAAACGACAAAACCAACGAAGATGACTTGCATAAGAGCGTGACCATGGCTAAGAAACTTTTAGAGCCTCATGATGCGATGCTTGTGGAGTACACAAGCTACCCCGACACATCATCAATGCCGGGACACTATGTATTGTATTGGGAAATCCTACGTCATGGCTCAGGGGATCAACTTGATCAACATGTGATGGAGGAATGCTGTATTGCGGTGGAAGAGCAGCTAGACTACGTATACAGAAGGTGCAGGAGCAATGATAAATCAATAGGGCCACTCGAGATAAGAGTGGTGGAAGCAGGCACATTTGAGGCATTGATGGACTTTTTCATTAGCCAAGGAGCTTCAATCAATCAGTACAAGACACCGAGGTGCGTCAAGTCTAAGAAAGCACTCAAGCTGCTCAACTCTAAAGTGGAAGCGTCCTTCTTCAGTCCTAGAGATCCCAAATGGGGCCCCATTAATAATATGGTTTAATTGAGGGTCTTTCAATACTCCATCTCTTTTTGCTTACTGTCCTACTCCTATTTTGCTGTTACCGTGATTTTGGTACTTGCAAAAGGATGTAGCCTTTGGTTAATCAAATCCGTTATCATCTACTTCATACGTACGCACGCACGCACGCAAGTCAAAACTGCTAGACCAAGTCTCGGGGAAGTAAGAAAAATAGATATGATTGACTCTAGAATTTGTGAGAAAAAAATACGGAGAAATTAGGTTTTGGATCATTGAGTGAAGGAACGAGAATATAATATAGCAGTATTTGTGAATTGTGATAGTGGAGTCTTACCAAAAGCAGACAAGTCCATGAGAAGAGGAAGCATCAGCAGCTCTTGAGGGTTACCAAATAATTTAATCATTTACGTTAGAACAATTTATTTGGATAAGTTGGGCAAAAAAAAATTTTATTTGGATAAGGTTATACAACAAAGCAAACCACATGCGTAGAAATTGTTCTAGGTTCAGATGGGTTCTTTCACGCAACCTTTTTCTGTTGTATGTTGACCCTTGATGGGTAGTTTAATGGTGCAAATCGACAGCAGAGAACATAAATTCTCACGAAGCAGTTCAAGCAGAGGAACAAGAGAACAGCAAAAGGACAGGAGACTCAGATATTACAAATGTTAGGTCCTGAAGCTCAAACAATTACTATTTACTGTTACAGTAACAACTGGGGATAACAAAATTTTCACCAGACATTCATACGGTTCATATTTTCCGGTGCTGCGATTCTCAGATTGAGATAATATGCCAATTCCTAAACGACACTCAAATCATCCGCGGTTCATCAGTGATAATTGAATATAGGTGTAATAGCCTTTTCAAAATTCGTGCAGGTTCTCACTCACTTAATCGAGTAATAATCGTGTCCCAACATGAGCATGCGCATGCAGTTCCCCTTGTGCAAAATTTCAAACGAAATGACGGTTCCAAAAGGGTTTTGTCTAGGTATCAGAGACCACACCAATTTGAAGTAACTTGTCGACCAAGGAGAGCTTGATGCTAATCGCAGTGGGTTTCATCTCTATCCATTAAGAAAGATAAGAAAAATATAAAGTGGGTCTTGAAAGGTGAATTCATGAGGTAATAATGAGGAAATTATAGCTAGACTACTAGATAGAGGAAAATTATTAAGCCTTTTTAAATTAAGGGCATTAATCTGTGAATTTTCGTTTGATGTAACACATGAATATAGCATACTTTAATTTAATGGCCTGGCGAATTGCAGGCTTCTTGTCTTCTCACAGCTTTGATCCAAAACAAAACGCACTATCACGAAAAGTAATCTGGATCTTAATGGGTGAGAGGAGCATGTTTTCAAATTTCAAGAGCACCACCAAAGGGCACAAAATGTAGGGGAGCATGGCCCCTACATTTTTCTTTCACTTTCATCCCATTCATGGATGGTGGTCTTGAAATCTTCCCACTCAGCAATCTCCTGTGGTGTTAGCCCGACCACTTAAAATGCAGTGCAGTGCAACATCCACTTTCCGTACACTTTGAAATTCCAGAATGAGCAAAAGGAGAATGAATTGCATGTGCTACTGTAGTTTTTAGTGGCTAGTGAGTAACATATCTATGATCTAACCCAAATTATAAGAGGAGGGATGAGACATGCATTTATTTGATCTGATATGCTTAATCAAGTTTATAGTTTATACTGTTCATCATTACAATCAGTCCTTAACTACGCTACTAGAGCTCTTTTTCCCCAAAAAACTTTATATAGGAGGTTTAGATATCATCCGTAGAACCAAATTTCCAACAGGGAAAAGCTTGAAAGTCAGCCTGCATATGATTAAAGCAAAAGTTTATGGGGAGAAAGAAATCGCAACGACAAAAAGGAATGCACAGTACTTTCAATCTTTTCATCCAGAAGTGCTATAAAGTTTGTCTGTCTTTCTCTCTCCATTTTGCACATACATTCCGCTCATTCACTGCGCCAAAGATAGTTTTGGATAAGGTTGTTACTTACGTGGGTCTACTATGAGAGATATCATAGAGGAAGTGCATTAGGTCTGTAGGCCAAGACACATAAATCTATAGGGTTGATATTTGCCCTAGTGCTACTGTCAATGGCAGTACAGGGAAAAATGAAGGAATCTACTCAAGAGAGAGAACAGGTTTTGCTTCTAGGCGATAGATCATGCTGCAAATAATAGAAGTGGACCTGTGAGCAATACGTGTTATCCTCTGGCTGCAGTTCCATTTAGCACGCTCCCTATAAGCACCAAAAAATGCAATCAATATCATTCTCCGGAATGCTCTTCAGCAACATTCCTGTTTTGTGGAATTCGCATCAGCTGCTACGAATCCCAATCCAGTCAAAGTTTTGGTCCACGCTAGAACCCATCTGCAGCAACAAATTCAAACGAGAAATCAATGTTAAGTTTTATAATTACACTTTATTCGGAACTTCTTATCCTTTCAAACTTCAAAATGTAGTAGTTACCCAAAAGTTGAATGCAAGACGAAAGGGAAGGTGACATTGACGACATGGCATGCCCACAATAACTGAGGCAAAACTCCTAGTTATCGGACGATGATTCATAACTAGGGGGGGAAAGCCAATATTGTCAGCATCATAAAGAAAGACGTAACTGTAGGGCAAACCTTAGAACGACTGGAGCTTGCAACCTTCATAACCAAATTCGTTAATGTCAAAAGGGGCAGGTTGCTGAAAATTTTGGCACCAATGAGGGGCAGCCAAGCCAAAGCCAGAGCCAAATTTAGATCCACCGAGGCGACTCTTCACCAAGTGCTCCATGCAAGATAGTAGCCCAGGTCAGCGCGGAATTGAAACGTGACCAGGAGCAGGGCCAAACAGCGATATCTGTTTTTATTTTTATTTTATCTGTTGAGTGCAAGAGTCCAAGAGAGAATGTAAGAATTACGAACTTTGAGTGCGTGCCATAACAGTGTCTTATAGGGGCACTGCACCTCTGAAAGTGGAATTGGTTGGATAGGCCATATCATTATTCCCTTGGGTAAGGTCTGCACCGATATACTGATGTGTGAAAGAACGAGTGAAATCCTCGCATTCGCAGGGAGAGCCAGGGAATACTAACAATACTAAGGCGAATGCTACCAGGGAGAGTTAACGAGATCGGGATTAAATTTGGTTTTTTATGAATAGTAATTTTTTTAAATAAAAAATTATTTTTTAAAAAATGAATACTTAAAACGTTGTTTTTATTTTATATTATTATCTATTAAAATTTAAAATTTTAAAAGAATATAAAGTTTTAAAAAATTAAATTTGAACAATCTAAATTAGCTATGAATAGTTCATACTTACTTAGCTCTCCGTACAAGGATAACCGGTTCCCATCTTTATTGGCTGTGATGATCATTCTGACTTAACAGATCTAGTAGCAGAACTTCGAAAGCAAGAATGTCATAGGCTTCCTCATAGTATAGATGATGCTTCCTTTTTGTCTTTACTTACGTAATGCACTCATGAGGTTCGGACAGAAAGAGAATTAGGTGAACTTGAGTGTGATCAATTATTAATAGATTGAATTTGAGCCCGCGCTATATTTTTTTCTCCTTTTATAAAAACCTTCTTGGCCTGTGAATTTCTACTTGTCCATTGGATGGAAGCTCTTCAATGATCTTATTGTTCAGAATCTCATATCCAGACTGATGCGCTCGATAGTCCTCACATTGTACTCGCTAACTACGAGGTATTAATGACTAAACCTTAAGACCCCCAAACTCAAGTGTAGGAGAATCTAACGGCAGCAAAATTCCATGCTTATTTCGTACGTTAGTAAGCCTCTCCTGAGGTATATACATGGCCGCGGCCCGTGGTCAACCAAAACCAACAACAACAAAAACATAAGATCATGTATATAGATCAACGATGTTATTATACTTTAATACCAGTTTTATCGGTAAGACATTGTCATTATTAATCTTTACCTCTCCTGGTAGAATTATTCACCATCTCTTACTTTTACACATTACCATGCTATCTTAAATAACTTTCTAACATTTCATTCTCAATAAATAGCACTCATTAGTACGTATCACTGTAACTTATAGTACGACCATATATCCATTTTAACATTTTATTTTCTGTCACACCAGGTTTCTCCTTTAATGTCCAACATTCATTGTCACATTGCATTACTGGAATTATAGGAATTCTGTAGGGGGGCAAAAATTTATATATCTAACAACACTATTCATCAGTTATGAACAGTGCAGTTCACTTCAAATTGTGTTCAACGACTATCTTATTGAACAGGGGAATGGAAGAATCAGAATCTTGTCTTGCTTCAACAAAATTGAAGGATTCATAAAATTCACAACGTTCACAATTATTCTCACATGATTATCAACTTATGGGAGGGGGGCTTCTCAAATTAAAGGTGTTGATCAGTTGTTATGTCAACTATTTGACTATTTCGCTCGAGCTTGCCTCTGGCTCCCTCCAAGGTATTTTTTAGCAACATTGTGACTGTCATCCAACCCACACCACCAGGAACTGGAGTAATCCATCCAGCTACTTTAGATGCTTCCTCAAAATCTACATCTCCAACAAGTCTACAACCTGACTTCTTAGTTGGGTCATCAACAGCAATTGTACCACATCTATGACTGCAGCAGCAGGTTTGATCCAGCTGCCCTTGATCTGAGAAGTACAGAATTTTGAGACAAACTCTCAATCAGGAAAAGGAAAGCAATTAATGGCAGATCGATAATAATAATAATATACAAGGCTCTTGACCAAAATATTTTCCAGAAAAACTACGTGCTACCACCAAATTCCCTTCTTGTAGCATCTATTGGATTGACTAGAGCGACTAGGGGCTGAGAGAAAGTATCTTCTATATTTTTAATTTTATTTTTTCTGTGCATGCAACAAAGTATCGTCTTTATCAGAGGGTAAATCAACTTCATCTCTCTCTCTCTCTCTCTGATCTTAAACAGGCCTTGTTGCATTTGACAACTACTGCACCTGTAACTAATTTGTGTTGTATACCAAGGATTAAAGCAACCGACTTGAACTCACATAATCTGTCACATTTTGTAGTAAGAACCATTCCAAGAGCTTAAATATGAAAACAAATTTTGCTTGTATGATGGATTGGCATGTTTGAATGGAAATGAAATTGTGAGAAAGGAGATGCAAATATAGGAAATATGTTTTGCCAGTTACCATCATTGGTTGTCCAGCAGCTGCAATTACAATATCTGCTTCTCGAATGATTTTTTCCGGTTCACTTGTGGGTGAATGAACAATGGTAACTGTAGCATCTTCTTTAAGAAGAAGCATTGAAACCGCAATCCAACTATGTTACTTCGACCAATCAGGACTGCATTCTTGCCCTTTATACTCACCATTTCGATGGAGAAGTTCAACACATCCCTACGTACAAGAGTATAATATGAATTAATTACTCAAGATTATGAGAAAGTTCCCCTCAAGCTAAGCTACGCTTTCATATGTGCTGCAGAAGGTGGAATTGGTTGATTAAAAACCAAAAAGAAGCATAGAATTAAAACAACCTAGAGATTCAGATTAAACATGGAAAGTGAAGTAGTTGAAAAAAATCCTTTATGTTTCTAATAACAACAACAATCTATTTCAATTTCATGAAGTTGTTTTTCATGAGTTCAAACTATTGTCAATTTCAGTGGATTTCTACCTTCAACTTTTTAGTTTAAAAAAAGGTTAAACGAAGGTCTCAGAGATTTCATCACCTATCTAAAACTTATATGATAAAACCATACTATCATTGAATTGAATGATTTCACATATTCTAAAAATAATTTTAAAAGAATTCTATCCAAACATTCAATTAAAATTATTTTTCAAATTAGTAGATATTTAAACACCCAATTTACTTTCAGTCAATTCAACAAGCATCAAGCACTGAGAAGATTCAGGGGTTTCTCTTGCAGACATGCAAAGGAATTGATAAGTTGAGCTTATTTTATTTGTCCTTTCCCTTTTGTCTGGCTCTCGTGGTCTCATGTTTCTTTTAGAAGGATATGCTATCATCCACCACCATAACTCTTCACTTTCCATCTACAGTAACATTTATTTCACTCTTTTCCACCCTTAAAGGCGTTAAGAAGATATTGGCAAGAACCAGAACACATACAAATATGTCTTACTCTTGCTGATATTGTCATTTGAAGAGTTTTGCATCTAATTTTTTTTTTTCAAAAATGACGAAATTTAGCTTCTAAATTGCTTGACAGCGCAGTCAGAGATACTCAAGAGTGTCTTCTAGCTGCTCCTTTGCCCTTAAGAATCAAAACTTAAGTCAGGACCATTAACGGCAAGCGTACTGGGCATAGAACAGCGATAACATATGCAGCGATAATACTAAAAACAAAAACGATTTGGGTGAGTAATTGACTCACCATGCACATCAGAATTGTTACATCTTAGTATGAATAATTTAACATGACGGAGAAAATAAAAAATATAGATTTTGTATAAAAGCAAATCTAAACTATTTAATGTTATCTAATGGTTATAAATAGAGAAAACGAGAATTCGTTAGCCAATTAGATAACCAATAACGTGTAGTGGAAATCCTGTTTTTCATTGGCCTGTAATTGCCAGGGGCGCAAGGTCTCTCCAACTCTAATCACAGCTACAAAAAACAAAATAATTAAAGTGAGCATGCATGGACGTCAGATGAAAAATATGAATGAGATAAGACACATGTAGAGCTGAGATTATTCTGCGCTGGGGACATACGTATCATACCGATAGAGATGCTCAGTCGGCAAAGCAATTCAACAGGTGTCGAGCATGGCAATGGATAGGGCCTCTTGTCCACTCTAGTAATAACAGAGACATCGAGACATCATCATCTCCAGGTGACGTGTCATTTGGCGGTGGTTCCAGCTCCTGCATCTCCACAGGAAAGAATTGTCGCAAACTAAAATAACTGCCTCGATCTCATAGCCGCGTAGTCCTTGGCGGTCAACAACATTGAATCTCCTCCATCCATCTGTCACTTCCCATAATGGCTCCCCAGAAAGACCCGCTCTCCCTTATAAATCTCCTCATCCTTGAAAGACTTACCATTACATTCGCTTCTCTCTCTCTCACACACGGCATGGCTTCCCAACAACTCAAACATCGATCCAGAGACGACCCAAACCCCGCCACCGCTACGGACGGCCAGAGAAGGATGGGCGGTAAAATCAGAGACAAGAAAATGGCCATGGCTAAACGAGGCCTTAGATCACTCACCGTGGCGGTGGCCGTTCCTCTCTCCCTTTCCCTGCTCAGCGCCTACCTGGGTTCCACCAAAAGTCACGCCAGCGTCGGCCCTATAGCCTCTGGAAGGCCCTTCTGGTTCCCGCCCATGTGGGCGCTACATCTGACGTGTCCGGCGTCTTGCTTCTTGATGGGCCTCGCCGCTTGGATGGTGTGGGCCAACGGAGGCTTCCATAGGTACCCCAACGCTCTCCTGTTTTACTTGGCTCAGCTCTTCTTGACGCTGCTCTGGGACCCGATGGTGTTTGGCGTGGGGGCGACGCGGATTGGCTTGATCATGTGTTTGGGAATGTTTGGAGCCATGATTGGGTGTTATCGTCTGTTCGGGCTGGTGAATCCCATCTCCGGTGATTTGATAAAGCCTTGTTTGGCATGGACTGCTTTTCTTTCTCTTGTAAATCTTAAGCTCGTTTTTGTCTGAAGTTACATTTGTACAAGGGTGAGCCTACAGTGTAGACGCCATCCGATGTGAATATTTTTTCACCAATGTTTCGTGTCATGTGAGACAGTGAGGGGCGGTTTGTTATTATGGATTGCCTGTTTCACTGGTGTGTGATTTTGAGACTCCATACTGTTATTTTTTTATTATTGCTTGGTTTTCCTTTTTAGCCAGAGATTGATGAGTTATACTACTATATAAGTGGGCTTACACTGGTTTTAGTACATGTAGATTATGCCAAGATCTAACCAGCATCATGTGTTTTCTGATAACCTCATGACGGTCCTCAATCTATTCCTGATTTAAACGAGAAACAAAAGCGATGATAATAAGCTTTTCGATCAAAACAGATATATGGCTGATACGTCAACAAACGAATAGGTACCGTATAAACTATGGGCGAAGGGTGGCAAATGAGCGAGTTCTGTATCAAATTATAGTCAAACTTGTCACTCACCCAATTACGAATCATAGCATTCATTGCCAGCTGTGAGGGATGTTTGGTATCCATGTAAAAGCTAAGCTCATTTCAAAAAGTCTACTTTTGATCGAGTAGCAGAATAAGCTAATTCACATAATTCGTTCATATCCTTCTCTGCAGACAACTTAAAACAGTCTCAGCCATCGAATAAAAATTATATTTCATCGAAACTCGAGTCTGGGGATCTGTGTTTTAATAAGTGGGTCAAAATACATAAAAGGTTTCACCAAAATACATACATGTATAAGGAACTTACTCAGAGAGGCAAAGCTTCCTGAGTGTAATGGAGGTGCGCCTCATTTGATCTAATTCACGTCCTTCCCATATCTGAAAGCCGGGTTTGCGATTGATCTCGTGCTTCCAGTTATACCGAGCTTCCCCTGACATTAATACCAATGAGCCCGGTGTAAGTAAAACGGGAAGCCTGGTGGAGGATGAATCTGATTTTCCTTCATTTTCAACCCCATCAGCTCTTGATTCAACCCTTGTAAAATGCATGACGCAAGATGACTCTAAGGAGACGATGGCAATGCCGTCTTCAAAGCGCAAAAGGTCAACATGAGCACAAATACCCTGCAAATACATGCACTAGGGCATCTTTACGGCAAGCTAATGGAAAATAATGTACGCTCCCTTTCCAGACATGCCCCAGATATATAAAGGTGAATGAGATTGTGTAAACAATTAAAAAAGGAGAGATATAATGCGTTAACAAGCCTTGATGCTGTGAAGGGCATGTGTTACATATATTTATAATAGAGAAGGCTATGGTGCGAGAAACACAGCATAGCAGTATCTACAAAGGATCAATTATATCACACCTCACCCGGCTCGTACACATTTACTATCATTTGGTTAAACAGTGGCTCTCGCCAGAACAAGTCCCCCGGCAATACACTTGTTTGCCCGTCCCCTTGGAAACCGTCATTACTCAAAAGCACCAATTCACGAATAGAGTCCGATAGTTCGGTGGACCAAGCTGGAAGATCACCGAAACTCATTGCCTGCTTCTCAAAGAATGGTCAAATGAATATTACGAACTGCGGATGTTATTAAACTAGAGACTATAGACAGTCTAACGCACAGCGAAGAGAGGTTGGTGACAAACAGATTATCCACCATGATAAGCAACTATTCTTTCTTTTGTTATTTCTTTATAATTTATTGATAAAACACCCATTTTCTTGTTACAATGCTAGTAGTTCTATAATTTGGATCATCAGGTTCACTCAGAAATAACTCGAGAGAAGTTTACCATCAATTATTTGGCTAAGCTGACTTGTAGAAGTGAAAATTAGTGAAAATTCCATCACCAATTCAGCAGCTAATGTATTACTCCATAAAACTATGAACCTGGGGATTTTTAGTGATGCCTTCTGTGTATTAAATTTGACCATATCCCAGGAATCGTGCGTTTATCGCCCGTTTCTAGCCGCAGATACGGCATAATTATAAGCTACGGAGGATGTTGATATGGTGATATCTCTGTTGTCCCAATGTTATCTTCCCTCTAACCTCGCTAGTACACATTAAACAACAGAGGCAAAAAAAACGCAATTTTGGAATTCATCAAGAACATTTGCACGGATAAAGGAGCTCGAATTCCTTAATTTCAGAATTAAAGTCGCTCAAACCAAGAATCACGTTTCATAAAACCTCCCTAATGCGATGTTACAGTATATGGTGGTTGAAAAGCAGGATGATTGACTAACCTGATTCTGTGAGGCTTCCTTGAACCACCCTTCTGCAACCAAAAAATTGACAGCATATAGCGTAAGATTCCAGTTTCAACCAATAACCAATGAATAGCGAAAAAAAGGGCCTGTACACCATAATATGGAATTATTCAAAGCAGAAAAGGTCACCATCGGCGCGTGAATCATATAACCGAGGGTTCGCAAGATTTGGAATCCTAAAGATACGTGCAGCTAGAAGATTTGGGGAACATTGGGCGTGAGAGGTAAGGAGAAGTACGAACCGTTCCGGATAGCGGAGAGCAAGAAATATTGTTGACCAGAGGAAAGAAAGTCTCTGCATAACGAAAGGCCATTAATTTGGGGTACAGCTTGGAAGATGGGGTTCTCCACCGGAAGATGAAGCCATCGATCATCTTCTTCGTGCGTTGAATCCTCGACTTCGCTGTCGGATGATAAGCCGAAGACTTGCTCGAGCATAGCCTTGTGATCATCCATCGTATAGCCTCGAATCTCAGGCCTTTTCTTCTCCGGCAAGTGGAATGCTACAGGGGGGAAATTCGCCAGTAGCAATAGTTCTGGAAATTATCAGTAGTGTTTGGTTTGAGGGAAGATGGTAGCGAGGGAGGGGAACTCTTGTGTTTGGTTTGAGCGGAAAAAGAAGGAGAGCTCCGCTTGGAAAGAAAATAGGAGGAAAAAATGGGGAGATGAAAAAATTAAAGAGAAAATATTATCACGTCTATTATTTAGATGGGTAAAAAAATATAAAAAAAAAATTGAGTAATTGAGTAAAAGACTAAAATTGATATATAATAGCAAATGATGCAGACTTAGGTGAGAAGAAATGAAGCAGATGTGTTGCTAGATGCAATTGGATAAAAGACTTCAATATTAAAATCATGAAACAGATGTGTTTCTACAATTGGCGAAAATACTTCAATATTAAAATCAGATAGCTAAAAAGAAAGGAAGCGGATGCGTTGCTGCTACTTTTTTCCGGTCTGCAACAAAAGCAGACGATACAGACGGGGCAGAGTTGAAGGTTTGGGGGACTTGACGAATGGGTTTGAACTTGGGGCAAAATTTTCAGATTTCAAGAAAAAGAAGAGCGTGCGAATCAAATGAAAAAAATGAGGGAGGGCAGTTTAACATAAGGGTCGTCGACTGGAATGAAATTTTCTTCTCATTTTCTTTTCATAGGTGAAGAGAAAAGTTTGAGAGAAAATGGGTTGTGAGACCCACTCTTTTTTTCTCCAACTTTTCTCTTCTCCTACATTTTTCTCTATATCTAAACCGGGAAAAACTCATTCCCCCCATTTTCTTACAGCCTCGGTGACAGTGGGACGCTTCAGAGAGACGTGAAAAATGCTTTAAAAGTCGATTTAATATGTTCATTAAAATCCGTCTCACAAGTACACTATACTTGTTCAGAACAATGTATTCCAAAGTCAAACAGACGTTCAACAGTTTTTTTTAAAAATGAGATAATCTTTTCTACATACTTACCACGATTTAAGTAAAAGTGTTTTTCTATTGCGTTCTTAAACAGACACATTACGTCTTAAGCTTTAACTCATTTTGCAGGGTAGCAGATTTCTTTTTCCTTTTTTGCCAACAAGGTAGCAGATTTCAGTAATTAATATCGCGTTGTGAATACATCCTCTACTTAAAACAAATTAAATAATGCATGAATGTTAAAGCTAGCGCGGGTAATCAGCCCACCCAAATATTTTTTTTATTTTTTTAAAACAAATAAATTTCTTTCTTTTTTTTCAATTTTTTCATAAGATTGTATAGTCATGTCACATTAATTGACTCGTGATGCTTTTTTTATTAATAAATTTTTCAATAATTACATTTTTATGTTTTAAATCAAAAATATAAATATTAATGCGTTGTTATAATTTTAAAATAAAATTGGGATCATTCATTAAATAAACTCTTTATTTGGAACCTCTTAATAAATTTCTCTATAAAAAAATACAGTTCCATGTTGCCAGTGGAATGTAGGAGGTAGTTAATACTTAATGGTAGTTAATAAATATTAAGAATTAGTGGTAGGTGCAAGTAAACGCAGCAGTGATTGGATGCTGGTTGTACAAATATGCCTGCGTGGATCCTTCGCTTTTTGAGGAAACCATGGCACGTGGCTGATGATTACTCCTGTCATCTAACGCAGAAAGTTGTTGATTAAATTTAAGATGTGGTTAATAGCTGAGTTCATTATCTGTATTGTTTATAATCATTTTCAAGTTTTTTATTTAATATACTGAGGACAGACTTTTGTCGTGGTAACAGAGCTCTGAAATTAAAGTTAATATGTATGGCTTCCTAAAACAAAAAACAGAGCAGGTAATGCGGATTCAGTCAGCTCGCTAGGGTGGTGGACTGACTTTAACCCGTTTTTTATTTTTTTTGAAAAAATATGCCTTTTTATTTTAAAATTTTTTTTGTAAAAAAAAAGTAATATTAAACTCTATTTTTTGAAATTAGTGAACACTTATTCATAAAATTTAATAGAGAATGGCATAAATATATAATTTTATAAGAAAAAATTGGGTAAAAAAGGGAAAGAGAATATGGTGGGCAACGGATTAGGATTTTCCAGCTCGCCAACCCACGCGGGCCAGCCCACAACCCGTGGGTTGGCCCGCTTTACCAACTCTAACAAGCATCAATGACCTTTTATGGAAGGAATAAAAAAATTAAATATATTATTTAAAAATAGTTATTTATGTATATTGTTGGATTATAGATCAACTTAAATTTGTATTAATAGACATAATGAGTATAAAAACTTTGAAGAGATGTATTTAACTATTTAAATTTTTAAAAGTTAATTAACTTTTATATTAATAATATAACGTAGTAACTATTCCTAAAATGTTTCGCTAGAGATAAGAGACACAGTGGAATCTTAGTTTTTTAAACGGTATAAAAACACCATCGTTATTAGGTTGACGTGTTAACCAATGACGTGTTACAAGAATTTACGTGAAAGTTCCAATAATCGTGTCATTGTGCTGTTTTGAAACCTTCACGCGTGTTCTTCTTACCATTCTAAAGCTCCATGTGATTAGAATATTCAAAAATGTATACTTGACGCTGAGCAATCAAATATAAGCATGTATTTCATTAAACACATACTTTGATACGTGTTCGGTTTGATCAGTGGTTAAATCTATTTTTCAACGTAATTTACAGTTCATGAAATAAATATGTGAAAAGGGTTTTATTTCAACTCACATAAATATAATTTTTTGACGTCCACACAAATAAACTTATTTGATTCTTTTAACTCAGTGCAGCGCATTGTTGACCGCCATTGCAGCATTGGAATAAACATGCTCATACACAACAGGCAATCGGAAGAGTATGGCAGTGACAATAGCCTACCGTGCAAATTGGTGCTATTTTGTTTGTTTTAACAATTACTGAATTCAATATCTTAAAAGAGCATTATAAACACAGAATACACTAAAATCTGGGCTCCCATGTTACCAACCTCTTTGTTAGTGTACCTATTTAGAAACACGGTAGAGAAGTACTTTTACGCTCAGGCAAATATACGAAGGAGATTATCTCGTTTTGCGGAGAAACACTGATGAACGTGCGTTTAACTTTTATAAACACTCCAACAAACAAATTCAGTATAAAGATACGATTGATCAATGACATGGACATTTCCTATTAGCTATGTGTGAATCTAATGTTATGCTACTTCTGTTGTAAATTCAAGCAGCCATCTCGCGATAAAAATCTCAGTCATCAAGTCATGCAAACCCACTTTTTCAGTTTCTGTAGATATTTTTTTTTTGCCTGAACTTCCAACAGTTAACTATGATTAAAGTAATTAGGCTAAAGTATAGTTTGCTAGGATCGAATGTTCAACATTAGGCCAAAAGCTATAGTTGTTAGTCAAGGTGTAACTCTATTTCCTTAACCTACAGTAGAGCAGACGCCCAAGTGTCATGATTCGATTATGACTTGGCCCTTCGGGCCTCCGCCATGGGACAATTGATGCCACACCTGGCCAACAATCTCCCCCTCGGCAATTGTCCTGCCGGGAATCGAACCCATGACCTTGGCTCTGATACCAATTGTTAGGATTAAACGCTTACCACTATGTCAACAGCTATAACTGTTAGTCAAGGCGTAACTTTATTTCCTTAATCCACAATATAACAGATGCCCAAGTGCAATAGTTCAACTATGACTTGGCCTCTCGGTCCTGCGCCATGTGACAATTGATGCCACACTTTGGTCAAAATACTTTTAGTCATTTATGTTTTCATCAGGTTTCATTTTAGTCCTTTAAGTTTAAAAAAGTTGACTTTCAATCCCTCAAACTTAAAGCCGTTAGTTTCTCTTAACGGAAATTGCTCGGTGGAGCTTTCCCCTTGCCCATTGTGCCTTCCATTACAGTTCTAACTTACTTAAATTTTAATTTAATCTAATAATATAATAAATTTGATACTTTAAATTGTGTAAAATAAAAAATATTTGAAATAATAACTTTAAGTTTGATGAGTTAGTAATTTCTGTTATGAGAGACTGACGGCGTTAAGTTTAAGTGGTTAAAGTGAAACCTGATACAAACGTAAATGATCAAGAATATACTTTAGCCAAATAATTAAATAACTTGGCAACTTGGCAAGTGTATACACGGGCAAGGGTATGGGAGCCGAAGTTTGTATTAACACAACAGATTCACTTGTGCAAAGAGTCACAGTGACATTGATCTACTTGACAAGCAGCATAAACGTACATAGGGTCCATTTGGATAGCCCGTTGGAAAAACGGACACAGATTCTAAGGTAGTTTATGTAAGAGGAATTTTGTCTCGGTAAACGCATCCGTTGGCAAAACGGGTAAACCAAACGCACCCAACGTGGTTTGTTCGAGGATACAGTACATAAGTACCTTTATGTAAGTTGGATAAATATAGAAGAATATTATATTGTTTTACGAAAAATACTGTTGAATGTACGTTTAAGCTCCTTACGAATAGGACCATAGTCGGTCGGGGCAAGCATCGGTGTGATAGGTAAAAACTAATTGTATTTTAAACGTGTAATATAATATAAACAAATTATTAATATGCTGTAGAACTTCTTGTTCATTAAAACAAGGGTAGATAGTTCCACATCTCTCGCGTATGATAATTACACACACATGTTAAATTACGAGTACAGAATATATAATTGATAAAAAAATTATTCTCTACAGTTGACAAGTTATAAAAATATTTAATAACATACAATATAAAAACCTTAATACCTTATTTTTTATTTGTAAGAGTTATGAATTTTTATTATATTTATTTAAAAACCAAGGAGAGTTGTTCTGGTTTGAATTAGACTATTAGTTGCATACAGAGGTATTTTTGTTTAATAAAATGGGTTGAACAGACCTAGGCAAAAACCATCGCTACGCTGAGCAGTACTCAGGCTGGCTGGCGCCGCCCCACGCTGGCTCGCTTTGCTTTGATCTGCTTGGTGTCTCACAGCCCACAACATATAAAACATAAAATGTAACCGGCATTTCCCAATCGCATCGCAGGAGGCGTTAGCTGAAAATCCTTTCGTTTTTTCTCACTCACTAGTCACCACAGCGCTTCACAGACCACACCCATCTTCTTTACCCTTTCTTTTCTGCTTCCTTTTGTAAAAATATTTCCTTTCTCTATTTTGTATTCCTTTCCATATAAAAACAACATACGCAAGAACCTTGACAACGGATCTTCCGCAATCATTCATTCCCATATCTCTCCGCGGCTCTTTGATTCTCTGCCTCCGGCTTATTCTTGTCGGATCAGATATCAGGAGGGACTGAAAACGACGAGAACTGGGCGGACATCATGGTTGAAACCAGGCGCAGTTCCTCTTCTGCCAAGCGCTCTCTCTCTTCACCCCCACCTTCCAACGCCAAACGATCTAAGGTATTTTTGGTTTCCTTCCTTTCGTGGTTTCCAGCTTGTGTCCATGTGGATTTTCTCATGGGCTTTCTGGGTATCTGGTTTTCCTCCCAATTCGAGCTATCCCCCATCGATTTCTGTGGGGTATTGATTGACCGCTGTTCATAACCTAGGTGTCCGAGGATGCGTCGTCAACCAGTCTCCCATCGGCTGAAATTTTTGGTCAGGTCAACGAATCTGGAAATGAATCTCGAGAACCGGAGCTACGGCCGTCTGATCTGCCAGATGCCGATTCGTTGAAGGCTGTAGACCTGAGTGACGCGAGATTACCTGAGAAATCCCCTGCAGCGGCTGTTGAAGGCGAGGCTCTGGTGTCGCCGAGGTCTTCAGGTGCGAAAGTGTTTTTTTTTTATGTTTTTCGTGATTTGTATTGATTGCTGTTTGAGTGCATGCATGCTGTTTTTGCTGATTAGTCATATAATCTGGCAAGCTCAGATGAAACTGCGGTAGAAGTAGAGAAATCAAAGTCTGCTGGTGTGGCGGCGCATGGGCGGTCGAAGAAACGCCCAGCAAAACCTACGAAATCGAGCGCTAAGGCTGCATGGGGAAAGCTTCTTTCTCAGTGCTCTCAGGTGTGTTTCCCGCTCTGTTCGAGATTTGTATGCTCTCATTTGATTTTAGTCTCTCTCTCTCTCTCTCTTCCCTTGCCTCGAATCGTAAAGAAGTACTTACGTCGCACAGATGAAAGAGGAAAGCATGCTAAACAGCTCAAGATGTATTCTCTTAATTTTAAGATTTCAAGGCTAATGAACTTGAGTTGGACTCGACTCTTAAATGTCCAATGCTGCATGCTTCAGTGTAATACCTTTTTGGCCATGATGAAGCTTGCCTGTAAATATCGTGGGCATAAGTTGATGGTCATTTTACAGTGCCCAAAATTACTTATGGTATGTTTGGTATAGTGGAATTGGGAGGTGGAATTGGAAATGGAATTCATTTCCTATATTTGGTATGGTGGAATTGTGGGGTGGAATTGGAAATGGAAATGGGTAGAAATGAATTCCATGATGTAACCCATGGAATTGTATTTAATTCCATGGAATTGATTTTTTGGCCCCTCATTTTTTTCTATATTCATCTTCATTTCCACCAAAATCAATTCCAGTGTACCAAACGAGGCATTAGTAGGTTTCAGTCTGTCCTGGAGGAGTGAATCGGTTGTATACAGAAAGTAGTGAGTTAAAGACGCAGAGCATTGACACATTTGAAACTCTCATTGTGCATCTCAAAACTGAAGTTTTTTTTTTCTGGTTGTATCTGATAATTAGCATTTCAGCCATTAGGACAAATTCTCAACCCTGTGCAAGAATTTTATAGTACTTGATCTTAGTGTAAATAATTGTATCCTAGATGGGTCTAGTTTTGGTTCATGGATCTAATTTGCGGACGAGAATTTATCTCGTGGGACTTGAAACTTGATCGATTCTGTTGCAGTCTGAGTGGATAAACTCTTTAACATTTTATGCAAGGGTTCAAATTTGTGTAGTTGATATCAAATTGTCAGTTATTATCTAATTGTCATTGGGAAACCGAGTGTGAACTAGGATGGTAGGCACAAGTGGCATAGAGGAATTCACTTACACGGTTACATTCATCCATTCATTGGCTGTCCTGTCAATTTGAAAGTTCTTATTGGTCAGTGTGATCAAAACACACACAATACCCTTTGTTTTCAATGTTTCTTTTAACATGATCTTGGTTATCAAGAGAATTGAAAATTTTAATCATTTGGCTTCTAACTTTGGGTATATAGATGATTATTTCTTTTGTCCAATACTTCTATCATTTCTTGTATATGGTCATCAAAAAGATTGAAAATAAAACGTTTGGTATTTTAATTCCCCTTTAAATTTCACTTTGTTCTGACTTTTCAATGATGGAACTTTTTCCCCTCGTTATGTCACTTGGTGCTTGTGTATGTTTGGGATTTAATTATTTCTATATTTTTCCTCCAGAATCGTCATCTGTCCATGTGCGGGCTCTTCACTGTTGGTCAAGGACGTCAGTGTGATTTATGCCTTAAAGATCCTGCTGTTAGTAATGTTTTGTGCAAATTGAGGCACATAGAGGTAGGGTGTCCTCCTTTATCTCTTGGCACGTGATTTAGGCGGCTCAATAACTCAGGCTATCTTCTGTCAAGTTTATCATTAAAAATTGATAAAAGTGGTTATATTTTTTCTGTTCGCTGGAGGATCAGATTTAAGTTTTAAAAGTTATGAATAATCAATACTTGTTTAGTTTGAATGACTGGGTCCTATTTATGTGCAAACAACCAATGGACACTGCTTCATGTCCTTGAATTACTTCTGACCATGATTGTTATTTAACTCTGCGTAGCGTGGAGGTTCTTCTGTTGCATTACTGGAAGTTATAGGAGGTAAAGGCGTTGTCCAAGTCAATGGCAGGAACTGCCATAAAAATTCCCCTGTGATCTTAAGTGGTGGTGATGAGGTGGTCTTCGGTTCTTCTGGCAAGCATGCTTATGTATCCTTTTACAGATGTTTCATGTGCCACATGTAGAACTTGTCTGCTTCCATTTTTTTGGTTTTTATTTGCTTCTTTGTTCAGTCTTCTTTGCAAGCTTCTGTATACCTGTAGGAGGAAAGCCATTAGTAATGCATTCTGTCAAGTTCCATTTTTCAAGTTAGTGCCTATATTGTTCTCAAAGTTCTATTTCTATTATAGAAAATTTTATTGTTCCTTAGCTTGGAATACAGATTTTTCAGCAGCTCACCAATAATAACATAACTACTACAGGGGTATCCCCTTCTATAAATATATTAGAAGCCCGAAGTGCACAACTTAAGGGAATGCGAATTGAAGGATCTGGGGACTCTTCAGCTGTTGCAGGAGCATCGATACTAGCTTCTTTATCTAACCTTCATAAAGATTTATGTCTCCTTCCACCTCCTGCTAAAACTGGTGATAATGCTACCCAGAATGCTGAGATCTTGTCTGTAACTTCTGGCAATAGGGATGATGGTGTGGACAATGAAATGAAGGATGCTGCCAAAAATGATGATTCCATTGAAGGTATTTTATCTGAGAAAACTGTCGTTCCACCCTCTGCTGCTGCCAATGGAAACCCTAGTCTTGACAGCATGAGAGTAGATGCTGGCGTGGATGCAGATGTTGGGAAGGTAAACGGGGCTGCCTATGAATTAAGGCCATTGTTGCGCATGCTTGCTGGTTCTAGTGCTGAATTTGATTTGGGTGGTAGCATTTCCAAAATATTGGAAGAACGGAGGGATTTAAGAGAACTCCTCAAGGATTTTGACCCCCCTACAATCTTGGCATCAACGAGGCGGCAAGTATTTAAGGAGAGTTTACAACAAGGAATTCTAAATCCTGATGATATTGATGTCTCATTTGAAAGTTTCCCATACTTTTTAAGGTGCAAACATATTTTCCCTGTGAAAGTGCTAGTATTCAATTCTTGTCAGATGTTGAAATATAATTATCACATTTTTAGCATGGTGTCTTGTCCTGTTACAGTGATACAACAAAGAATGTTTTGATTGCTTCCACATACATTCATTTGAAGTGCAATGGTTTTGCAAAGTATGCTTCAGATCTCCCTTCAGTGTGCCCGAGAATATTGTTATCTGGTCCTGCAGGTGGTGATGTCATTTTTTGTTTATATTCTGCTTTTCTTTTTCAGTGGAGTCGCAATTTAATTCTATATTAATCTTTTGTAGGTTCGGAGATATATCA
Organism: Vachellia pachyceras; assembly: GCA_025593235.1. NCBI lineage: Eukaryota > Viridiplantae > Streptophyta > Magnoliopsida > Fabales > Fabaceae > Vachellia > Vachellia pachyceras. Next base: position 22,934 of record JANTPZ010090232.1, on the reverse strand, counting down.
GGAAACTTTGTCAAAGGCCCTTGCAAAGCATTTTGGTGCCAGGCTACTGATTGTGGATTCTCTTTCATTGCCTGGTGTATGTTCTCTCAGACATTAGTTTGTTAATTTGTTGGAGGTTTTATAGATGGCTGCATTGCTAGATTAAGAATTTTATGGTCGAGGCAGCTTATTTTTACCTGAGATTTCTAGCTTGCGTTTGTTGAGACATGACTTCATCTCAGTTTGCACTGAGATTATAGTTTAATAATTAACGATTGTTTTTACTTTGCAACTAATTTTGCAGGGGATGCCACCAAAGGAGTCTGATTCTGCTAAAGAAAGTTCTAGGCCTGAGAGAGCATCTATGTTTACAAAGCGAAGTGCACAGGCTGCTTCATTACAGCATAAGAAGCCAACTTCTAGTGTTGATGCTGAGATTGTAGGAGGATCAACATTAAGTTCTCAGGCCATGCTGAAGCAAGAGGTATCCACTGCATCATCTAAGGGCTCTAGCATAAAAACAGGTATGCTTTTCTGTCAGTATAAGTACTGATAATCTTCATGTTAATTGACTATTACCATTTACAATTATGTTTGGTGGCAGTTTGAACACATTAATGAGATTATACTTGATGCAAATTGCAGGTGACAGAGTTAAATTCATTGGTAATGTTCCTTCAACCAGTATATCGCTAGCAAATTATCCTTCTAGGTAACGTGTTCTGAAAGAATCATCAGTATCAATATTTTTCAATCTGTGTCACATTGGTAGATCTTATATTGTTGAGGTATGACATCTCTCGTTGGTCATGTTTAAGTAGGATATGCTTGCAAGAGATTCTAAATTCTATAAGATATGCCTTTGGCTTCTATAAAGGAATTTGCGTTCTGTACGTGGATAAAATATGTATCTCTCTTTAAAGAAATTGCATAACCTTGTTACATACTATACTATCAGTTGCTTGGGTCAGATGTTTGAGATCTTTGCTCTTTGCATTTGTTCTTGTGGGAAGTTGAATTTTATTGTTTCTATTCTTCTAATGTATTGTGTAGGGGACCAAGCTATGGCTCCCGTGGGAGGGTTCTTCTTGCTTTTGAAGAAAATGGGTCATCGAAAATTGGAGTCAGGTTTGATAAGTCAATTCCAGATGGCAATGATCTTGGAGGCCTTTGTGAAGATGATCGGGGTTTCTTTTGTTCTGGTGATTCACTTTATATTTATTATGTTTGTATTCCTGTGACTGTGTCTGCATCCACCCCCTCTGCAATTTGCTATTTTGTGTAGTTTGAAACTGATTTATGCTCTACACTGCAGCTAATCATTTACTACGAGTTGATGGTTCTGGAGTGGATGAAAGTGACAAGCTTGCAATAAATGAAATTTTTGAGGTGGCTACAATGTTTATATTATAAAGCTCTTTCTTATTTCTTGCTGAAGTGTATTTATCATGCTCCTATGCTGTTTATGTACATAGGTTGCCTCCAATCAAAGCAGAAGTGGTTCGTTAGTGCTGTTCATGAAAGATATAGAGAAAACAATGGTTGGAAACACTGAAGTTTTAAAGAGTAAATTGGAAAGTTTGCACCAGAATGTTGTTGTAATTGGGTCGCATACCCAGCCAGACAATCGCAAGGAGAAGGTGGTGTTTTAATGATTGTTGGGATTTTATAATCTAAGAAAGGTTGCTGTTACAAATTTTAATGCTGTCATCTTTACACTTGCAGACCCACCCAGGTGGCCTTCTGTTCACAAAGTTCGGGAGCAATCAGACTGCACTACTTGACCTTGCATTTCCGGTAAAATCATCTACCTTGCTGGAAAACATGATATATTTTCTATATCCAAGAGATATGTTCCTTGTCATCGTTTGCAACTGCATATTTTGTCTTCTGAACTAGTGTGTACTAATTTGTCATGTTCCACTTATATGTAGGATTCAATCTGTGTTTTTACCTTTTTAGTCAATTTCTTTTTGCTATGACATGACAAATACTTTGCATCTTGTGACATTGAATTTTTTCTTCACCATTCTCCTGCAATCACATGTTGCATAATTTATTTAGTGATGATTATGTTTTTTCAAATTTTCAAAGTCGTTTGATCATGGGAGCTGCGTATTCTTACATTACCTGCATATATTATTTTTATCTTTGGGTTACGGCAGTGATAGTAGTAGTTAGAGAGGGAGAAAGACTACATATTTTTATAATTGCCTAGTTACTTGTATGTTTATGAAGATATCTGACTGGTAGGATGAAAACACCAGGTGATTGGATGATTCCAGTGGCTGTGACGATCATAGGTTTTTATTAATTTCCTAGACTTTTAGGATGAATTTACTATGTCACATCCATGGGATGGACTAAATAATTTGATTTGGAGATTGTTGGAAAGCTGAAATGGAACCTTAAAAGTCATGGTCAAGTACTTATAGTTTTGTGCTTTGCTTGATTCTTGCACCTTACCCTGCCCACGAGAAAATGTTATATATTGTCCTGTTATTTTGAATGCAAAATGATTTATTTCTTTCTGGAGCATTAGCAACTTTGTTCTAATACTATAGTCTTTAGTTTTTGTGATGTGAGGAGTCAAGTAACGGCAAATTTTCTTTATTCAGGATAATTTTAGTAGACTTCATGATAGGAGCAAAGAAACCCCCAAAACAATGAAGCAACTTAGTCGCCTTTTCCCCAACAAAGTGACGATTCAGCTGCCTCAGGTATTATGTTAGATGAAGTTTATTGCACACACATTACATAGCTATCTGCATATCATGTATATAATATCATTCACAACTTGTGTATTGTGCAGGATGAGGCTTTGCTTTCTGATTGGAAACAGCAGTTGGAACGTGATGTTGAGACTATGAAAGCTCATTCAAATGTTGCTAGCATTCGTACAGTAAGTACATCAAATTTCTCGTGCTGATTTTATTGCGACTCTACCTTACTGTGTTTCTTTCTGTTGCATTTTGTGTATGATGTGCTTGGCTTTGGATGAAACCAGTTATAGTGTGAGCTGGTTTGAACTATAGGTTATGTAGCATGGTGTGTGTTTATTATCTTCATGGGATGAATTATTCTTTCTTAAATTCTGAAAATTTATAAATGGAGATGGTTCTTGATGCTCTCCCCTATGCAAGTCCACCTGTCTATCTTCTTTTGGCTTTTGTTGTTTGACGTGCATTGCCTTCATGCTAGGACTGGGTTTCTGGGTAAAATAACAAAAGCTTATATTTACGTAATAAAATGACCTTCTCAAGTTTTGGTTGACCCGATTTTTTTTTATTCTAGACTTTACTTGGGTTTATAATTCATTGAAAATTGTATATTATTTGTGAGCATCTTATTAGATTCTTCAATTTCAGGTTCTCAACAGGTTTGGATTGGATTGCCCTGACCTGGAGACTCTTTCCATTAAAGATCAAGCCCTAACAACTGAAAGTCAGTATTATCTCTAAATGTTGGATTTCCATTCTATACACAGTATTGAGATCTGCTGCAGTGCTTTGATTGACATCTCGTATTCTTTCATTAGGTGTGGAGAAAGTCATTGGCTGGGCTATAAGTCACCATTTTATGCATCTATCTGAAGATTCAATCAAAGACTCTAAGCTTGCGATATCTACTGAGAGGTTATATTCATCATTTCTGGTCATCTTCGTTGTATTGTATATAAAAAATTGAGTGATGAAATAGTTGTTTTGGCCTTGAACATATTTTTAATGTGTTTTCATCTTTCATTGCCACAGCATTAAGTACGGGTTGAACATTCTACAGGGCATTCTAAGTGAAAACAAGAGCTTAAAGAAATCACTCAAGGTAATTTTATCTTTTACTACCATACATTTGTGTAACCCTTAAAATAATCAGAAGTTTCATCTCGTCTGTTTACACTGCGCAAATTGAATTATGCAATTGATACCTTTCAGTTTTATGAGTCAAATTTGCTGTTGATGAGTGTATGACGAAATTCTGAATTATTCATCTTTTTTGCTGAAGTTGGGCACTGTATCAGGATCCTTTTTATTTATTTATCTACTTATTTATGTTACAGGATGTGGTTACTGAGAATGAGTTTGAGAAAAAACTTCTTGGTGATGTTATTCCACCCAGTGATATTGGGGTCACTTTTGATGATATTGGAGCCTTAGAAAATGTAAAGGACACCTTAAAGGAGTTGGTCATGCTTCCTCTTCAGAGGCCTGAATTATTCTGCAAGGGACAGTTGACTAAGGTGAGAAGTTTTTCTTATTGGCTATTTGAAAGTTTTCGGAAGTTGTCCATGCCATATGTTTACCTTCTTACTGTAATTTTAATGATTGCAGCCTTGCAAGGGGATATTGCTCTTTGGCCCCCCTGGTACTGGGAAAACAATGCTTGCAAAAGCTGTAGCAACTGAGGCTGGAGCAAATTTCATCAACATCTCAATGTCAAGTATCACTTCAAAGGTATTAAGCTTACTGATGAATTGTTCTTTGTGCTGTTGTCTTATTTTCTTTTACAATCTGAGACAGAGATCACATTGAGTTTATTGCAGTGGTTTGGTGAAGGAGAGAAGTATGTCAAAGCCGTCTTTTCTCTAGCGAGCAAAATTGCTCCAAGTGTTATTTTTGTTGATGAGGTCAGTATTATGCGTTATTTATTGTGTGAAATCTTATGGTTCTTGTGTTATAGGAATTGTCATGCTTGTTCTAAGTTCGTGTTGATCATTTTTGGTTTGTTTTGAGTTTTGGTAGGTTGATAGCATGTTAGGAAGACGTGAGAACCCTGGTGAGCATGAGGCTATGCGTAAGATGAAGAATGAGTTTATGGTGAACTGGGATGGTTTGCGTACAAAAGATAAAGAGCGTATACTTGTTCTTGCTGCGACAAATAGGCCTTTTGACCTTGATGAGGCTGTTATTAGGAGACTTCCCCGAAGGTAAACATATGTTTTATTTGACTCTTGTTATGTTTGTTATACAGATTTTATACTCTTAACTTATGATCTTCAATGTACAGATTGATGGTTAATTTGCCAGATGCTCCGAACAGAGAAAAAATTCTCAAAGTCATCTTAGCAAAAGAAGACTTGGCTCCTGATGTTGAGTTGGAAGCAATTGCGAATATGACTGATGGATATTCAGGAAGTGACTTAAAGGTGTCTTTCTGTTCTTTCTTTTCTTTAATTCATCGATCTGAAGTCTTTCTGCTTATATATCTAATATCCTCATTATGTTATGCTTTTGGCTGCAGAATCTGTGTGTTACAGCAGCCCACTGTCCAATTAGAGAAATCTTGGAGAAGGAAAAGAAGGTTAGTTCGTAATGATGGTTTTCTTTCCTTTTTCTTTTGATTTACAAGTTTCTTGGATAAGGGTCTCTTTAGTCGTTCCTGTTTATCATCTTGGTCATGCCTTTGTTTTTATCAATTGCATCAAGTTTCATGAGTGCAGCAATCTTAAGATGGTTGCCTTATGCTTTTGCATCAAGTTTCACGCGTTGCATTACTTGTGGGCTCTTACCTATATTCCACGAAGATTTTGCTAGGAATTCAAATGTTATTTTGTGCTGGCTTGACTCTGACTTTTTTTTTTTTTTTTTTACTTCTACCAAACTAGTAAACAACTGGTGTGGTGCACATTAGGTTTTAGTGAAATAATTTAAAATGGTTAAATCTTCTCCATTGGTTTAAAAATATCAGTTGGGAACTTCACCCAGCAGTAAGTAATAAGAATGGCACTAGTTCATATCAAAAAATGGGATTTGATAACAAATACATTTTAAACAAATTATTCTTTATTGCATGAAAAACACCAAGAATAAAAATTGAAGCAACGAGTGAACAAAAGTTGAAGGTCATTAACATTATTGTTCATGTGGAGTCCTTTAAACCAGTTACCATTTAATAATGATGCTTGCTTTTGCAAATTCTGCGATGCATTTTTTAATTCTGTTTTTAAGATTTTTTGTTGGTGTAATTCAGCCTGTCCTTATAGACTTGGAGAGGATGAGAACATTTTTTTCTCGTTGATTCTTTGATTGTGTTATGCATGATGTTTATATTTGAATCTTTGCATTCCTTCTTCTGGTATACGCATTATGGTTTTAGAGCTTTTTGATCTCTTCCTCACTTGGACTGCGACTGATCTTTCAGGAGAGAAGTTTGGCAGTGTCTGAGAACAGACCTTTGCCTGCATTATGTAGTGGTGCAGATATTCGACCCTTAAAGATGGAAGATTTCAAGTTTGCACATGAGCAGGTATATTAATTTGGTAATCCTAGTTGTATTGATTTTCATTTTTGAATGGGGAAGTTTGTTTTGTTCCACTGCTCAAATGTTATTTCAAATAACAGATCTGAAAGGAAGTGAAAACTAGAGTTCTCTAAAGAATATCAACACCTGAGATAGTGTTTTTTTGTTTTTTGTTAACCCGCACCAAGCATTGAAAGCGGGAGAGGGGGGGGGGGATGGCGTGTAAACTAGTAGGAAATCCCAAGAGAAGATTATAATCCTACCAAAAGTAATTGAAACTTTGAAAGTAACAAAATCCTAACAAAATAGTATGATCTATTCTTGCCTCCAAGGTTTCTTAAGTTACAAACAATTATATTTCCGGGCCATGGTTTGTGGTGCTTCTAAGTAATTGCTCCATATGATTTATGGGGTAAATTGGTCTTTATCATAACCTGCAAGAGTGACGTGTGTTGTGTATGGCAGGTGTGTGCAAGTGTGTCGTCGGAGTCAACAAATATGAACGAACTACTCCAATGGAACGACCTTTATGGAGAAGGCGGATCCAGAAAAATGAGATCTCTGAGCTATTTCATGTAAAGCTCTGTATAGCATACCGTGCTTAGATTATTCTTCTCTTTTCTGTCACCCAAAATTCTGCAACGAGGTGAGCGACCAATAAAATATGGCAAGTTCCTTAGTTGCTCATGCCTCCATTGTATCATATCTATAGTTTTTACCCATTTTTCTCAGTTCTCCCTCCGTCCCATCCCCTTTAATCCCATTCCGTGCCCACAAGTTTTCAACCTTCGTTGAGTAGATTATCGCTGTTTCATTGCTGTAAAATAATTTCTTATTTTTAGGTCTCCGGGGTTGCCCCTCCTCTGGGCTCTCTATATGTATATCCCATATATTTAAAGTCAATTACAGATCTTATTTTTGATAATTTATCAAATAAGCTTTCTGTGACTTGCTTGCAAGAGCTTGCTCGGGGTAACTAGTTTGATCCGTTGGATGGATGGAACACTGATGGATTATCAAATAAATATAGTAGTGTATTTTTTTTTTTCCATCAACTGATCTTATTTATGCTTGAAATCATAATTATTGCTTCAAGGTTTATCGGAGGAATAAAAACTTCAGAATGGTGCAGGAGGTAAAATGCTAATGTGCGATTTCAGCCAAATGGGCGTATCAGACTCTTGTCGTGTCACTCAATACTTGCGCGTTACAATATTCACGTGCATATTATTCTAATATCGTAAATTGGAATTCTGAAACACAAGTTTTCGTTTAAATTTTGAATGAAATATCCAGTATTTGGCCAGTTGTTGTCGTTGTTCACGAAAATAACGGCTGACCGGTAATCACAGCTTAGAGCGGCTTATGGTAACACCATGGGAAAGGGTACTAAAGGATGGTTCAAGTTTCTTTTTATGTGGCCAAAAAAACTTTCGCCTCTTTTATTTTGGTTCAGAATTCCTTCTCAAATTTGTTTTCACGGATTTTAAAGTAGAATTTAGGTTTTAGATAATAAATTTTGGAGAATAGCTTTTACGGATTCCGAGATAAAATTTATGTTTGAAAAGTTATTGACTTTTACGAAATTTGAGGCAAAAAGTGGATAGAAAAAAATAAAAAGTAGGAAAAAAAATTTATTAAGAAAGGGTATAATTTGGCACTTAGGTTTCAAACCGAAGTTTTATATCCAAAATAGCTTTTCTGAAAAATGTAAGTATTTGGATAAAATCTAGATTTCCCAGTAAAATCTATGTCTTGAAATCAAACCTAAGTTTTAAAACGAGAAACCAAACAAGCTCTAACAAATGAAAACTGCAACCCTAAACTAGGCATAGGATTTAGAGGAAAAGGTTAGTCTCTTGTAAAGTGAATTAAAATTCTAATATTTACTAAGAGGTACTAACATTTTGTTTCTCACGGCACCTGTTTTAGCGATAACTGCAACTGCAACATTGACATTGTTTGAAGGAGCGTTTGGACTTCCCAAACACACGTTCAACAGCGCTTTTCTGTAAAACGAGATAATCTCATTTACATATTTATCTCGACTAGCGTAAAAGTAATTTTCTACCATTTTACCAAACAGGCCCATTGTTGGAATGCTGAGAATCTGAATCATTCAGCAGACCCGTCAAATTGACTGCAACACAGACGCATATGGAATATATTTGACGCATGGAGTAATATATTTAAAAATAAATTGTGCCTTACTGTTTAACAGAAAACTGACAAAAATTCGTTACAAGCAGGAGATTTTTTTTATGGTATCTCCAATCCGAGTTGATTTTTGAGGGGTCCGAATATGTTCCAACCAACCTAGCGTATTTTGTGAGCATGGGCGAAAAATATACCACCAAACATAGGAAGCCAGATACCGTAATTCATTCATTGAATTAAAATTCTCAAACAGACACAACGATCCCAATTCGGTTAAGCTGGTGAATAATACAAGTCAATTTTTTTTTTTTTGTTAACACGAGTAAAGACGCAAGTCTCTTAAATAACAACCAACCGATAGTAATAAGCAGCTGAAACCCCCACTCCATCAAACTTGTAAAAGAGTTATCTGCATGTGCAGCGGCGAGAGCATCACGTGGTTGAAGCAGCTTCATGTTTCTCCGCCGGCTCTGCTCCCTTAGAGCCTTCCTCCCCAGCCTCGTCAGCCTCGTGTTCGCCACTTGGCTTTGACACTTCTTGCCCTATTGTAACAATCAAAACAATTTATTTCAGTCAGGCGGGTAAAAGAGCCCTGACTTGATTTTAAAAATGAGATAGGATGCCATCATTTCAAGTTTATTTAGCTTTCCATCAAATTCTGCTTTATAAATACAATCAAAGATCCCTTGATCAACCAAGAATTATTTTGATACTCACAACCACTCTTAGAACCAAATGATTAGCACATGCAGACAAGTTTAAATAATTGGAGTCAGAAATATCATTGACCAAGCTTAAAAGAACTAGAAAAATTTTCTAAGTACTGCCAATTTATAATTTCCTAAAGCAAGTATCCCTTATAGTCGATAACTTTACAGCGGATACAATGTATGTAACCCAGAAAATGATCAAGGACAGTTACCTTCATCATCGCTATCTTCAAAATCTTCACCCATAGCATCATCACCCATCCCGCCGAATTTCTGCAGCTCACAAGTAAAATCAGCACAACTAATATCAGCAAGAGGGGTTGAACCAGTGAATTAGAAAAGAAAATTGCATACCGAGAAGTCCATCCCTCCTAAGTCCAAGTCACCAAGTCCTCCTCCTGATCACAAAGTGAGAAGTCATTTGGATGGTGCTTCCAAATAAGGTATATTTTCATGACTTATCAGGAATTCACGTAAAATAACATGATTTGCATACCATTATCATCATCCTCATCCACCCATTTGTCCCAATCTACTTTTACGTAATGTGGAACCTTGCCTTCTCCACGCAGTAACTTTTTCCACCATCCGCTCTCTTCCTTTTGCACAACACAGAATATGTTTCTGACTCCTATATTAATTTTGCTCTCCTGAAACAATATCATAAATTAGTCGAGAAATTGTAATAAATATAAATAAGAGTGCACGAATAAAGAGCAAGTGAATCACATTTGAAAATCATATCATACAAAATGGTCTAAATTTTTTAAAAAAAAAATCAAGAAGCAGAGGGGCACGGGAAGAAGACAGTAATTAATTAAAGCCCGTGATGCAGCAAATGCTAGCCAAACATGAGCAATGCTTCTCCTCACCTCTACATTCACCTTGTCAAAAAGCTCCAATTTTGACTCATACAGTTGGTCTTTGGCACCAGCACTAGCAGAGAAAGTAAAAATGCCATCAGGAGTTAGATCTACTTTTGCATTCTTGGAATCTGGCAATTGCACTGTTATATAGACCTTGTCAAGCCTCTGAGCCCACTTAACCTCAGGATGACGACTGCATCACAGAGAGTAGAACAAAAGCAAATGAACAATTAAAGAAATGTAAGTCCACAAATAAGCACGGTAAATACTTAGCATAAAAACTGTGAAGACATTAAAAACTAAAAATTCACTTTCGATTCCTTTTTTTTCCTTTTCATTTTCTGCATTTTGGATTTCACATTTGTTACAGTCACAAGTGAAGAAATAATGGTAACTTCCACCTTCAAAAACTCCACCCTCGTAGAAAGTAAGGAAGAAGAAACTAGAAGGAAAACATAAAAAAAATGTTTCACATATCAAATTGGTCACCGGTCATTCATTAATGCAGTCTGCTTCCTGTCAGCTATCAGAGAGATATATATATATATAACTCAAATCATTTTAGAGCTCAACTATTACCAGCACCAAAACCTTAAAAGTTAACTCCAACGTGCCCTACTGAAGTTATAATATCATCGATAAATCCACTCTCTATGATGCATCTGTGGCCAAGAAAAAACAATAATTTCTCCATAGCTCATATCTATAAATAATAGTAAGAATTATATCAGTCCCAGCATGGAAACATGCGTTCCCTGTGTTTCAACCATCCAAACTGGCCGGGTCTGCAACAATTATGCCGTGACACCATGAAGAGAGAGATGATGTATAAGGAAAACAGTAAATTTGGTCGCCTATAAAGTGTGTGAATAGAAATGAAGTTAAATTTCAAACGCGAAAGCGGTTACCAAGAATATCATTTGGACTGGATACGAAAAATCAGTACGTATCTAAAATCATAACCTCTATTCCCACCCGTACAAAGGTTATGATAAATCAGAACAGTTCGTCTAACTTTTTCGAAATTTCCTCACGGGTAAAATTGAAGTTTACCATACAGACTATACAGGTCCAGAATCACAGAAAAGTGCACAACGAAATTTAAAATAATGAAACAAGCATTCCAACAGGTTATGACGAAAATTACATATAGGGAATGAAAGATTCAGAAAATAGAGCAAAGAATGCAGGTTTTACCTCATATTGGAAATAGAGAAGGATTCTGCAAAGCTAAAACCCTAGTTAAGTTTGCACGGGTTCCACTCTCTCTTTCAGGATTTAGAAGGGAGAAATGTTGGCCGACAATTAAATAGGCAGCTTTCCCAATTCTAATGAATGTCCAACTTTTTAAGCGCCTCTGGAATCTTACAGCCCAAATGTTTGCGATGCAGCTATAAACCGGTAGAAGCCCAAATCATTTAGGAATCAACTTTAGGCTATAATCGGCCCTACATGGGCTTACTCTACTGGGCATTTGAGACCCATAATACAGGGCTAACAAAAGATGAGGCCCACCTGATTCCATCGGCCCATTTTCATAAGGGTTGATAGGCAAGATCAATTTTTTGAAGAATACCCATCGTCCGTATATTCAACTGACGAAGAGATTGAGCTAGTACTCTCACCTGAAGGGAGAGGGTTTGATCCGGGGAGTGCCACTTTATTGTGGCTCCAGTCGCTGCGTTTAGGGAGGCATCACCATAGCTTAGTGAAGCTGGGTTGACCTACCTATGTGGTCAGAACTAAATTACTTGCTTGACATGCTCCAGTGCCCGCAGGGATAGGCCCTGATGGATCATGAGTTAGGTGCCCTACCCTTGGATTGTGGGTGAGCCCAACCCCTTTCCTAAAATTTTCTTACCAAATTTTTTTTTAAAGAATAGAAACGGGTGAAAAGCAGCGCATCTTCATGATAGAATACTCGTCTATTTGTTTTGTGATGAACCTTGCTCTGTTCCTTTCGCCTTGCATTTAGACAAAATGATGATAAACTGTCTTGATATTTCGTTTGGTTATGAAATTTAATATTGGATGATTAAAATTTTGAGAAGTAAGTAATCCAATGTCCTTGAGCCACTCGTTTTTTACATCGTAAGCTCCATTTTTTCTTTCAATCCGAAGAATGTGTCTTACTCCTAAAACTGAGAGGAAAAAAAAAAGGAAAAATGAAGTCTAATGAGAGTCTAACAGATCCACTTCTTTACCAGTACAGAGCCTTGAACACTGTAACTTTAAGAGATAAACATGACTATCGTAAGCCTAATATTTTGTTTGGCATTAAACCTTATAAATTTCTAATAACTACGTGGATATGCATTTCACTTCCATCACATCAAATTTTCTTTCATGATGAATGGAGATGGCATCGAACTTAACAGCAGCGATTGATAGAAGCAAAGGCAATGCTTGGGAGGAAGCAAACATGATGTTCATGGGTGATGCAACAGCTTCGGCCTAAGTCTCCATTTGATGCCGCCATTTCATTGAAATGGCCGTCTTTCATGCTCCCATCCAACTTGCTTCTTCAGAGACCATCTCTCAAGATGTGGGTGGCCATGGGAGGACAACGTCAATTTGCAATAAAACATTGGCGGTTTTGAAATAAATAAGATCATCCTGGTCTTCTTATAATAACCTAATTAACAATCTGAATTGCAGAGCGTTGAAAAGAAGCAAATCATGTTCTGTTAATCTATAACTGAAACAATGAAGCAAAAAAATTTTCACATTGTAGAAGATTATTTTATTAGTTGATTACTAGTAAAGCTGAAGGGAGAAGAAGAATAACTCAGTATGCCAATGAGCATCAAGTTAGGGTTTTAACTTGGTGAGTTCTCGAGCACTGGTTTCAGCAGTCAATGCCACGGAACCCGCCTCATCTCTCCCTTCCTTACTCCCAAGGTAAAAAAGAAGACATTATTTCCAAGACAATGACAAACAAATTAAAGATCCACATTAAATGAAGTACGACGATTGGATCCACTGAATTTACATTAACTATGCCTAAAAATCTTATGCCAACCAAAGCCAGAAGCTTAGATGCCCAGTACAGCCCTGCACTCTGATTCCCAATGCTCCTTTATCTGCTTAAGCCTCTCCTCCCTCTCCGCCTGGAGTCTTTCTTCCCAGTATTCTTGACACCTTTTAAACGCATGTATGTAAATCAGAATAGTTTATAAAGATCACAAAATGATGCATTGAAAACTTCATCAACACGACTGAAAATTTTAATATGATATGATGCTACCACACCTTCGCCCTAACAGAATGTTCAATTCTTCCAAGTGGATAGCACCTTCATAAACTCCACTCTGCAATCAACCAAAACAAGAGTCCATCAATACATATTTTATTGGCTTATTGATCAATGCATGAGAATGACAAAAATCCTACGGTATTCCTCGTCTCATAAACAGGTATGGTTAGCACCCAAAACACTAAAGGGTGAAATGGCTGGGTTATTAATGAATCTAATGTGGGTGTGTTTGACGCATTGGAAGTCGCAGAGGCCGCCGTATGATAGGTGAGGACATGTTATGTTAACCTACCTCTCGGCAGAGAGGACATTTTGCTTTAGGATTTGCTTCCTTGAGTCCACCAACAATGGTGACTGATGCAGCAGAGCAAGCGCACATGTAGCAGAATAGGTGGCCACAGGTAAGAGAAACTGGATCAAATACTGTGTCCTATTGCACAAGAGCCAAATAAGTTCATCAGTTATAAATCAAATTGATGGACTGCATCCATGATCGGATCAATGCATAGAATATGAGCAGGCAAGTGAAACCCAGTAACCTACCAAGCATATAGAACAAGTCAAGTCGATATCAAGTTTGATTGAATCAAAGAGCTCACAGGTAATTGATGGTTTTCCATCCTTGAATGTAAGAGAACATCCATCAAACAACACAGCTGCGTGCCTGGACTGGGGCTTGATTTCCCTTAGATTGATGTGCAAGGCCATCAGTTCACAAAACAAAGGACTCTGAAGAATTTCCATATGCATACTCTGGACTTGAGACTTGAACAATTGGCCCTGCTTCGAATAATGAACCTGCGGTCACATTTGTAGTGTGCGTGCGTGTTAAAACAGCAATAGTCATTATTTCTTCCGGGTTTTCAAGACTGAGAAATGAGAATACTTTCAAGTTTTATCTCGTGAAGGAGGGAAAGACACACCTTGTCGTATTTCTTGAGTATTTTTCGAATAGCAACAGCATTGATCAGTGCATAGGTAACTAGATCTTTGCCTTCTTGGATGAGAACGGTGTGGTTTCCTCGCAATTTCCTTTTGATCCAAAACAAGTACTTTCTGAAGCCAGAAGCAAGATGTAACTGTAATAATTTCTGCGCTCGCTGATTAAAGCAGCCTACTATTTCTGACATTTCATTGAGAAGAGAAGGGAAGAAAGTCCCATCGCACACTGCATAATTAATTATATGTTATTAGCTGGAAGCTACTTGATCAGGCATGAAACATTGAAGCATAAATCTCTCACTATCACCCTAAAAATATGACCTCTGCCAGAAAATACTTCGGAATCGATTGAAAAATCCTCTGGAGTTCATATGTAGAGAATACAAAAAATTATGCATTCAAGAGCAACGAGCAGAGAAAAGGGTATATTCATTGATAATACTCATCTATCGAACTCGGTCACATAACTGTGAAGGGATAGGAGGAAGACCTTGGCGAGGACAAATGGAGAGGAGAAAACCATTTGTCGTTTTGGTTATTATAGAAACACCCATTAGGAAAATCCTCCGTCGGTTTCCTTAGTAACATCACACAGTCCTTAACATCTACGAATAATTCAAGGAAAGATGCAATAGCGCTAGAAACCAAGAGATCAAAGCCATCGAGATACAGATGATTGGGGGGGGGGGATGAGATTTTGATTACCTGGGCAATGATCAGGGCATGTTCGGACGGTCTGTGCGTGGGCTTCGTCAATGAGGGCATTCTGATTCTGGGGTTGATGATAGTCTATTCTGCATTTCTTCAAGATCTTCTTGAGCTTCTTGAAGCCAACCCCAGGTAGTTTCTTCTCCTGCCCTTGCATGTACTCCTGGTACGTCTTGCAAAACTTCATCTTTTCTCAGAAGCATCAATCCCCTAACCCTTTGGGTTCCTTTGAAAAAAACCTAGGATGGAAAACTAGATGCGGGAATACGCAAATTAATCTGAATGAGAATGCGATTCGATTTTATTACTTGAACTGAGGGTAGAAGAAGCTTTTGCACCCCTTTCTCTGTTTTCTGAATTGGATGGAGTTTACAAGGGCTTGACGCGTGTGAAATTGTGAGGATAGAGGTGGTAGTGACGTATTCGTCGAGCCTCTGCGAACAGGTCAAAATCAAATTACTGTCCGCTTCCCATTAAAACTCAAGTCATTCACCACAGCCGATTCGCGGACGTGCGCATAAAGAGATATAAAAAATATCAATATTTTGTAGCCAAACGTTCCCCGAAGATCACTGTCTTCCCAATTTCTGCATCTATTTAGCTACATTACCCGCAAAAATCCATCCGCTGAATGTATTAGTGTGAAGAAGGCCAGATTAACCGGAGTAAATATACGGCAACGATTTCCTTTCAATTACCTTCATTTATTTTTGTTTAGACTAGAGCATGTAATTAGTATTTTAAATTTTAATTTATTCCTTTAAATTTTAAAGTATATTTTTAATCATTTATTATTAACGTTATCAGTTTAATTTAACAGAAAATGCCGATTAGATACATTTAAACAATGATGTGGTAGTTAAATATAGGATTAAAGCTTAAAATATAAAAATAATTATATTAAATAATTAGTGTTCATGCATATTTTAACATCTTTGTAATAAATTATTTAAATTTATTAATCAGCGTTTTGTGTTAAGTTAAATTAATAGTGCTAATAATATAGGATTAAATTTACACTTTTTAAATTTAAAGAATTATATTAAAAATTATGATAAATTTAAATACTAAACGTATACCATAATCATTTTATGAGGAGTGAGAAAAAACCAATTAAATGAAAGCGTGTGAGCAGGCAATAAAAGGTGGCCCAGAGCCAGATAGTGGCCCCGGTTGACAACACTTGGAGCATATAAACCCATTTAATAGTATTTTTTCGTAAAATGAGATAATTTTCTTCATATATTTACCTGATTTACGTAAAGACACTTCTCTACCACTTTTTTAAACGCATCGCCGTCCAATCGGAATCTTCTGCACACAGCTGTCCGTACAACAGTATTTGTGTTGGAATGAGACTTGCGGGAAACTCAGACGCTGTTGCGTCTACGTAAGTACCCTCCTGTCCTGCCTTTCCCCATCTACATCCCAACCTATCTTCCGCACACAGTTGCATGTTCACATGCAAACATGCATTTACGTCTTGTAACGCTTTCCCTGTATTATCATTTTCCATCGACAGACAATTTACATGATGAATCATCTAATTCTCTCCCATTCAGGAAAAAGGTGAAAACAAAAAATGGCGAAATTACTCTAAAATTATAAGTAGATGATATAATTATCGAAATGTTCTAACATCATGTGACCAGCATGGACATATATAATTATTTTATACGCTGAAACTTCTGCTATAAAGTTTTTCAGTGATTACATTCAATTATTTATTGTGGCCTGATCTTGGTTTTTTTTTAAAAATAAAATGTATTATTTCAATAATTCATTATTTTAATTTATCTCTTAAATTGGTGGAGGTAGGAGGCGGCTCGACACACGCCTCCTCACCACCTCACAATGGCTGTCACGACCACAAATCATGATTGATGGATTCCAACTAAAACAACACTACTGCTTCATAATGATGACATAAATTAATATTAATTTAGATCATTGATATAAGAATATAATCAGTTAACCTTTTATAAATATAAAAACGATTAACTAAATTATTTAATTTTAACATAATATTTATGTTATATCATTTTACAAATCATACTAATGTCCCATAAAATCAATTGGTCCGTTTGGCAGAGTTTATTGGGAGTTTAAACGCACGTTTAACAGTGTTTTTCTATAAAATGATATAATCTCCTTCACATATTTACTTCGACTTATGTAAAAGTAATTCTCTATCGCGTTTTTAAACGAGTATTGCTATTGTCCGAACGAGATATGATTATGAACATTATTCAAAAACAATTATTTATTTCGTTAAAAAAATATCCAATCACTCTTTCATCCCTTCGTATCCGTGGCTAGTGGAAAGCCCACTAAGAATTGTCGACCAATCTAATGAACTAATGCTTTTTTTTTTAATATATTGAACTTATGCTTTTAATTAATCAGTGTTCGCGATTCTGTGTGCCCATCATTCATCATATGCCTGGTATTTCAACAACCCCACTCGTGAAGAAGGGACGCTGTTCTCTCCTGCACGTCAGAACGATGGAGTTCACTGCAACCTTCAAAAAGATTGACCCAATTTTTTCCTGTCTCCTCCTTGTGGTATGGAATGATGGGATAGGATTTAGATTTTAGAACATGGTCCTCCCTCAACAAAAAGCCATCCGTCTTCACTAACTATAGTTGCATGTTGCAACCTCTAGGGAAGGGATTGCCTGTGGGCTGGCCGTGCGGGTTGATGGGCTGGGCGGCATCCGCCAGTTGGCGGGCTAACCAGAACCCGTCTTATAAAATTAATTTTTTATCTAATTTTTTTATAAGATTGTATAATTTTATGATTATCTTTCCAATCTCATCAATAAATATTCAATAATTTTCTAAAAATAGAATTTAATATTATTTTTTCCTTTGTGAAAAATTTTGAGATTGTAAAAAAGCAAAAAATATGTATAAAAAATATTTTTTAAAAAAATTAAAACGAGTTAGACGGGTTGACCCACCAAATCGCGGGTTAGAGGTGACAGACTGACGGGTTGAACCGCATTCCCATCTCTAACAACCTCACCCAGTTCACAATTTGGTGTTTAATGGGTCAAAATCATTGCAGGATCAGATTCTGTCTGCTCTATAAAGATGAGCATCGGGCTTGCTAATTACAGTTGGCTGTTCTGTTTTATTCCTGTAGTTCTCATTGATTTTACTGTTACGAGGCGTCCATTCAAAAAAAAAATTGAAACTGCAAGTAAACAACTGAGAGTACCATGAGTTACAACACTGTTTTATTTTGAGGGACGCAGCTGATGGCTACAAGAGGGACTTCCTTCAAAAAAAAGAAAGAA
This sequence comes from Vachellia pachyceras, assembly GCA_025593235.1. Classification (NCBI taxonomy): domain Eukaryota; kingdom Viridiplantae; phylum Streptophyta; class Magnoliopsida; order Fabales; family Fabaceae; genus Vachellia; species Vachellia pachyceras. The sequence continues at coordinate 4,777 of JANTPZ010090232.1, read as the reverse complement.
AGAAAGATTAACATGTTAATTTTTCCCTTTCATCAATCAGAGGAACCGGGCTTAACATGGACAGTATTTGGGCCATGTTTCTCAGAAAATGGGCCAGGCTCGTACTAAGCTCAGGTTAGGCGGGGACTGATGTGGCACACAAAAGGCATTCGCAAAGAAACACCAAATGGTCATCTTATCGGATCACTGGCCTTATCCATCAATTCTCTCTTGATTAAAAAAAAAAAGATTAGGTAAGTTGGATTCCAATGGTTCACTAGAGTCATAACATGTTTAGACTCAAGAAAATACTTACAAAGCTAATTATATACCATTCATTAATAGGATTATGTGACAATAGGATTTAAACTTACAATCTTGTAAGTTAAGTCAATTCAATATCAGTTAGATCAATTTTTGTTAACAAACCATCCGTCAATTGATCAATCTATTTGCACCAAAAGGGACACAGCGGGGAAAAGGCCCTCTCTTTGGCATTCCACTAAGGTCTCCTTTAAAAGATGATGTGAAATTTAGGCTCACATATTTGTGGTTACCTTTTGTGCCTAATTGCTTGATGAATCAGCTAACTGTGCACATTTGGCGATCACGAATCAGTTCGCTGTACATCTTTACACCTCAACATTATTAGCCGTCTGCTTTCCTTCTAACCAATCATTGATACCACCATTTAGTAAAAAGGAAATCCATTTGTTCAAAAGATGCATGAAACAACGAGAGTTTCGTATTCGAACAGGACACACCCTCCATGAAAGCACCATAACAATTAAAGACTCTGCTTTGCAAGTTTAACGTTATCAACTTTATAAGGTTATAAAGACGTGAACGAAGGTCCATCAATCTAGCAACACTGCAAGAGGGTCACTGATAATAGAATCCACGTCATCATGGTCCATGGAGTGATCAATACGACGACGTTTTATCCGCATGGCATCCAATTCCGAAGTGAACCTTTACCATAAATTCGTGACATCCAATCCATTGTTCATGCCCGATTGCACAACCTTCGCTTCGTCTTGGCGCTAGCGTTGTTTCCAATCAAAGAGCAGAGGCTCTCATGGCGACTTCGGAGAAGCAAGTGATGGTGATGGCAATCGACGAATACGATCACAGCATCTACGCCCTCCAATGGACTCTCGACCATTTCTTCGCGAACGGTCCTAATCCTGTCTTCAAGCTCCTTCTTGTTCATGCCAAGCCTACTGCTGCTTCCTCTGTTGGCCTTGCTGTCCCTGGTACGCTCCTTCTCTACTCCTAGCTTTAGATTCCCAAATGCGTTGCCTTCGCCTCTATGGGATTTGATACAGTGCTTGGTTTGCAGGAGCTACTGATGTTTTGACCGTCGTCGATGCCGATTTGAGGAAGATTGCTGCCAGAGTTGTCGAAAAAGCAAAAGAAATCTGCACTAATAAATCTGTATGTCACCGTCGTTTTCCAAGTTATCCGGTCTGCTATTCGTCGATTATGTATACGTGATTCTTTACGCCGCTTAAAGCTAATGATCATGGTTTCTTAATTCCAATAAATTTCCTGTATAGGAAACCAAACGAACTTCAATGATCACAGACTGAATAGGGGGAAGGATATTTAATTTTGATCCTTCACCATTTCTTGATGATATAGGCTTTGGTTCACATTCTTTGTTTGACATGTGCCTACCGATTTTTGTCTAGCCGGGAAGGTGACTTTTTGTTGGCTGTATATGCCCTTGTATTTGTAACTTCGTATTTCACAGTCTTGCCATGCTGCGAGTGGTCTTTCTTTTAGTGTGTGGCGTCTGTATGATTTTTTTATTTCCTCTCTTCATATGTTTATGATGATAGAAATTATAGCGTCAGGTTACTGTGCTAAATTCTGATGTTGAGAAGTCTCAAGCCTTTCTACAGAGGTGTGGATATATAAACTGTGCCGTATATAATTTTCTGATTACCGATTTTACTGCTCAGGTGAATGATGCTGAAGTGGAAGTAGTGGAAGGCGATGCAAGGAATGTTCTCTGTGATGCTGTAGACAGACATCATGCTTCTGTGTTGGTCGTGGGTAGTCATGGTTATGGAACTATAAAGAGGTGAACTCCAAATTCCTTCGGTTCCCTCACAACTTCAACTGCAAAATAACGTGCTTCAGTTCATCGGTGACAGTTTTAGCTGTTTATCATCGTCTATACATAGCGAAATAATTTCTGCTTTGTCCGTTTTCATTTGGCTTTCTTTTAATTCATCATGGAATTGCGAGTACTTGAATTTCCTGAAAATATTGGATATTTTGACGCCTTCTCTATTTGCGTGCAGGGCGGTGTTAGGTAGTGTGAGTGACTACTGTACGCATCATGCTCACTGCACTGTGATGATAGTGAAGAAACCAAAAATCAAACACTGATGATCTGTGTTATGGTAGCAGACGACGATAAAGAGCTTACTTTAACAGCGAACAGAGATGAAGTGTTCTTCATAAATTTCATGAAAATGTTTGATGTGGCATGTGTACTGTTTAATTTCACTCTGTATTGTTGTATTCTTAACTTTAATTTTAATGATAAAAGCTACTGGTGGTTACGACGCGGGGGCTGGATAGTTTCGCTTACCAGATGCATGTTTGATTCATTAATTTTTAAAAAACACATAAAATTAGCCTTTGATTCTATATTTTTTATTTAAATAAATTTACTGATAAGAAAATAATTCATTTTATCCTAATTATTTTTTATCATTCATATTTAATTAAACTCTAAAAATTTAAAATATGGGTAAAATAAAATAATACTATTGGTTTTACCTATTATTTTTAATAAAATAAAATATAATCTATTTTAATATAGATGGTATCACTAATGATTGACCACAATTTGAGCTATCAATATTTGAACAACTGTCTTACCCGATTCAATGTCCGATCCGATTTGTTGACACTCGACATTTATATACTCACTCGCAGTTCCTCTACGGGCACCAGATTGCATCTGTTTGTTGGCGCTTATCTTCATTTTTCACGGATTTTTTTGTTAGTTGATGCTGTCTTGTTTGTTAGATTATTTGAGGTTGGTGCCATCACTAATATTTGTGCTAGCTTGAATCATTAAGGTATGATTGAGTTTGAAAGAAGAATGCGTATGTTTCATGAGAAAGACATTTCAGTAACCTCATCGCTACCATCTAACAAACTCATCTTCCATTAACGTCCAAAGCATTACTTGCATCCTCTTGTTCTGGAGGAGATTTATGATCATCCAAAGAATGAATCATCCTGAGAATTGGGGGGGGGGGGGTACCATTGCTGCCCCAGTTCATTTAATATATGCTTCCCTTAGCCCACTCACAAAAATAATAATCAAAGAATGGACTATTTGTGCTTTAGACTTTGCCTTCGGCTTACTTTCGTGCTTGTTCTTAATGATCGAACCCCATTACTCTTTTCTCCCCTCAACGTGCTTCTGTCTTTCTTTTTCGGCTTTCTCACTTGAGAATTCGTTGAAAAAATCATTTTACGTAAGTCGATATGAGCACGTGTGAAAAATTTTGTCTTGATTTATATGCAACGTTAAAAAAATAAGTGTTCCCAAACATATTGAAATGCTTTGCTTTCTGACTTGTCCTTTTCTTTTATTCTCATCAAGTTCCTTTATATACTTTGGCCAAACCATGCTCAGATGCTTCCTTTATATAAACTGCACAGTTTCGTTGGTGTTTTGAAATTTTGATTTATTGTTTAGTAGTAATGATGAATATCGTAAGTAACTCCAGTTCATTGAATGACAATGTTACCCTTAATAGTGAAATTCCATCTGCCAATTTTATGTCTCGTTTGGTATGATGGAATTGGGAGGTGGAATTGGAAATGTAATTCATTTCCTATGTTTGATACGGTTGAATTGAGAGGTGGAAATGGAATTCAAAATGAGTAGAAATGAATTCCATGATGTAAACCACATGGAATTGATTTTTTTACCTTCCTCTTTTTTTCCATATTTATATCCAATTCAATCTCCATCTCCACCAAAATCAATTCCAGCATACCAAACAAGGCATTTGTAATCCGATTCCGCTTCCATTCCTTCCCTTCGAGCCAAAACCGATCCTACATGGGCACACGTCGCCTTCAAAAAAGAGGGGACACAAAATGTGTATGTATGTGTGCCTTTTTTGTGGTAATAGATGATGCAGGATAAATAGGATGAGGCAACATCTTCATGGTGTCATTGAAGGAATACATTGAGAAAGAAGATAAATTTTGATCCAATCGATTATAAAACCATTGATGAAGTGGATTTTTGAGTGACTAAAGAAGATTCCATTCAAGAGTTTGATGATGTAGATGCAGTAATTTCTAAAGGAGTTCTTAATGGTGAAGATATTGCAAATTCATCGACTCTTAAAAGGATAATGAGATATATGTCTTCTTGAGCCTTCAATTTTGATTGGCATTACTACCACTCATACATTTCCTCATTTAGCTCATCATGATGGCTCAGTCCCTATTAATATGAATGAATTTAATGATGCTTTTGATTATTAATTAAATATTGCTACTTATAAGGATGGATATTATAAAATTAATGATTATAAAAATTAAATTATTACATTTTAATATAGTCAGGTTGACCCGATTTAACCTATTAACCTTTGAATCATTGTTTCAATCAGTTTAATGTTCGGTCCAATTTTTTTGAAAATCCCTCCAAGCCCTTTTCTAAAAATGATGTATAAAGAAAGAAAGAAGCACGTAAAGTTGCACACTATATATAGCAGACACAGATCGCATCGCATGGATATAGAATGCG